>MU882809.1:0-17593 GCA_036418205.1 Ostertagia ostertagi
GTGCATACCGGCGATGCACAAATGTCATATGTGGGAGTTTCGACGTGCATACCCGGGAATGCACGCGGGCTGCAATGTGTTAAAGTCGACGAACGTGAGACAAGCGGCATCTTGTACTCTCGTGAAACTTCAATGAGTCTCGTAACCGTGTGGATATGGTCGAACCCTCTTCGAAACCCTGCTTGCTCGCATGGCTGTCCTTCATCTAGTATTCTGCCGATCCTGTTAAGGATGACTCGAGTGAATAGCTTATAGATTACAGACAGCAGGCAGATTGGGCGATAGTTGCCAATGTCGTCCAAGTCTCCCTTCTTGTACAGCAACACGGTCCTGCTGGTTTTCCACGGAGTGGGTACCTTGCATTCCGACAGGTAGCGCGTGAAGAGTCGAGCCAGAGTTTTGATGATAACTGGCGGTTCTTCAGATGTTCCGGTTTGACCCTGTCGAGACCGGGTGCTGTACGATTCTTCACCGACTTGATGGCGTGTCGGACTTCGGAAGAGAGAACTGAGGGGACGACGTATCCATCCTGTTGCAGTTGATAAGTAGGGCAGATGGACATGGCTATCGAAGAGATCCGAGTAGAAGTCGTGGATGACTTTCTCCATTGCCCTTCGGGATGCAGTAACTGTTCCATCCGGACGTCGGAGGCAGGTCATCTTGGTCTTGTAGCTGGCAAAGCTTCGGCGGGCATTGCGGATGCTCCTCCCAGCCTCTGCTGCTTCAGCTAATACTGCTGCTCTTCGCTCCTTGAGATCTTCCTTTATCGCCTCTCTGCATAGCTTCGCAAGCTCGACGGTGATTGCCTGCAGCTCGTGCGGCTCCACGCTGGCGTATCAGTTCGAGAGTTTCCGGAGACAGACGTCCCTTGGTGACTTTCAAACTCTCTGCCTTCCTGCCACAATCGTGAAGATGTTCAACGAGCCGATAGTATTCCTCGTCGATGTTTTCGATAACGGAATCCTCCCATAAGCTGACAAGAGGAAGTGAAGTTGTCCTGTTGGAGTTGGGACTGTCCTGAAAATCGCTTTCTGGAGTTTACCGCTCTCTCAACACGCATCGAGAAGTGAATTCTTGCGCGGAGGAGACGATGGTCCGATCCCGTGTAGAACTTTGGAACAACAGCGACGTCGGTCAGGCAAAACCTTCGATTGAAGATGATGTGGTCTATCTCGTTATGGAACTGTCCATCAGGTGACTCCCAAGTCCAACGAAGGTGAGAGGGGCTTTTGAAACTGTGAGTTACCACCCTAATGTTGGTCGACGGTGGTAATTCCGCCAGCAGTGTTTCGCCTGCTTATCCATTCCGATTAGGTAAGCCACCCTTATTGTGAGTTCTTCAGGCCGTTCTTCTTGGGCCAATCTTAGCGTTGAAGTCGCCGACGATGACCTTGAAGAAGGTATGATCTTCCCTGTAGAACTTCTCCAATTCCATATAGAATGCTTCGTGTTCTTCTTCGTCGTAGCTGGATGTTGGTGCGTAGGCGACGAAGATTGTCAAAGCAGGAGTTGAACCACATCTTCTCAATCTCAAACGTCCGATTCGGATCGTTAGGCTTTCGCAAATCAACGTTTATGACCAAGCTTCTGGTGTCTTCTCGTCTCGGTCAGTCCAGATGACGTCGTACTTGATCTTCCTGGCCTGCATCATCAGATCTTCGATGTGAGCTTCGGATGCAAGCGTTCGTGCGTTGAAAGTACAGATCGCCATCTTAGTCCTTCTTCGTTTAGGCAGCCTATCCGGGCCCTGAGATTCTAGCAGCCTCTCCCGAGCGGTCCTACCCAACGCTGCCGTTTTGGGGCTCCTTCAGGTTCAGTGGGATGAGGCCCACATTCTACATTGCTGTTTTGAGTATAACCACGGTCCAAGGGTAACGTACCGGCTCACGAGAGCTAGAAAATTTCACCTCCCTATTATGTACCCACGTGGGGTTTTCTTCAAGCAGCAGCTCCTGATGATCCTCACCAAAGTTCACCTAGAGTCGACCTAAAGAGGGATTGCTCCTCTCTATCGAATATTTCTTCAGTTTCGTGCGCTAATTAAGAAAACATTCTAGACCGGACACTGATATGTCCAACTACTACAAGGTCAGGACTGTGCCAAAGCCTTCGCCGTACGTTGTCTCCGGGTCACTGGCCGGATCGACTTTCAAGACTCGTGGCAACCGCTCGGAGATGTACGATATTATCTCCAATCAGAAGGTGGCAGACGATGATCAGTGTTGCCCTTCAACTACGTCCTTTGGACCGGTTATGACGGGAGACGAATGGTAAGAGTCATTTGTTTGACATTGTGCTTGTTATCACGACTTCTTCAACCAATTTTTGATCTTGAACTTGATTATAAAACCCATTAGTATTTGTCACACATGAAGTAGTTTCCTAGCACGTAATTTTGGCAAAACTTCAGGTCACCTCCATCCGTCAAGGCTGTTGCAAATTCGTATATTCTAGAAAAGGTAGGTCCATAACTTTCAGTAAAATCATTGAAAAGTTTTCTGTGCAACCAAGCAAAGCGGCAATGAACACTTTGCAAACTTCTATAGCCTTGTTTTGGTAACGACAATCTCCATTTGTTTTGCATGGCAGTGCTGCGACTTACGCATTTGACACATACATATGGTCACTTACGGGTAGCCCCCAGGAGGCCCGTCGCGCGGCAAGAAGGCAGAGTCGCGGACGAGTCGCAGCGCGTGATGTGCGATGTAGGACGTACAATGGAACATTCTTAACTTGACGCGAAATCCCTACAGTACGCGCGCAACTCGTCCGCTGACTCGCCATCTTGTTGCGCGACGGGCCTCGTGGGGTTTACCGCCATACCGTCAAGGCTATTGCAAATTCGTATATTCTAGAAAGGGTGAGTCCATAACCCTGGAACTCTGGGGGTACCCGGGTCCATTACTTCATCATATCAGACCATCTCGAGGGTAAAGTTTACACGTCACAGTGGTACAGTTCGATATCCGAAAGTTGGGGTGGGTGTGTCACCGGAAGTGACGTGCACTTGATAGAAGTGCGTGGATAAGCTGTTGCCAGCATGCTTTGCTGATAGCCAGCGATGTATGTTGGAAGCAGCTTATCCACATAGTTTCTATCAAGTGCACGTCACTTCCGGTGACACGCCCACCCCAACTCACCGATATCGAGTATGTAACCTCCTCAAAAAGCGTAAGTCACGGTGAAGGACGCAGCTAATTTCAAACTTACTTAGGGGTGGTGAGTGGTACAAGAAAGAAGGAAAAGAAACGGCCCAGAACCCGAGAAATGGGACCCCTTCCTTGCCCGTTGATTTGAGCATTGATGCGACTCTCATCGCTGTGCCCTCTTCAACACTACGCTCTCTCAGCTATCTAATCACTCGCCACGTATAGACCTGCGGCGAGTGATCAGATGATCGGTGGGCGTGCACTGGCCCACCGCGCCAAGATTGAGCCTTAATAGGTCGCCGAGGTCAACTCCTTCGGTGCCAATTGCGCTTCAGTCCGCACCCTCAGGAGGTCCGCGGGTCCCTCAACTAGGTGAATTACTCCTTCTTCGACCTTCATTCTAATCGTGAATTCATCCTTTAATTCCAGTAGGGGTGAAGGACGGATAATTACAGTACCCTCTACATTTAAGACTGAAACTTATGTCATTGGGCCAATTTCGGAACAGAATTTGATCCAACTGTACATGAAAAGGTCCCAATCTTCAGCAAAATTTCATGACTAGCCCTTTTTCCGACTCAGGTAGAAAAGTTTCAGGAATTCATGCACGTTGTCGAAATCACTTCAAACGCGATTTTGGGTCATTGCACTTATCCGAAACGGGGTTAGCTGCCGGTACTGCACATTCCAGCACGTCAGTACTGCACAGCTACTTTTTCTGAGGAGGCTACCCACCAGTTACCAATTGAAAAATTGTGTGTAGCGGATCCAGGTTGGAGCCGTTACGATAGGCCTTCTTATGCTCGACGACGATGGCAAATGACATCATTTCCTAAATACGCGGGAAAAGTAGTGAAGGAGGGCCTGCCCCTGCTCATGGGAAGACATCTAGGATAAATTTTGTCTTGAAGCTTCCCTCAACGACGGAACTCTGTGCGACGATTACTTCGATTATGTGCGATATGGGCAGAACGACTTTTTTTGCTTCCACTCCCCTCACCCCCCCCCCCCCCTGCACCCACCTTTTTTAGTCTATTGTTTACGGAAACACTAAAAGAGGTTGTGTTGGAGGTTCAAGATACTCGTATGCATGCGCGTAAATTATGTGCTAGCTATTAATTATAGGCTTTCCATTTTAATTTATTACCGGCGTAATTTCAACTGATTACGTTACGAATTTGACTCATAAACAAATAAAGGATAAAGGATAAAGCATTTGCCGTTGATCAATCCCTTTTTGGGATGCGGCACGCATTCTACTTCCATTTGTACATTCGTAGTGGCGTTTGAATGCGATGTGGCCTATACAATGACTTGCGGGGCCAGCCGATGTACAAGTCAGTGTTTTTATCCTCCCAGTCTGGTACCAATTAACCGACCCCGGAGGGATGGAAGGCTTGGTTGGCCCGGGCGACTCACGACCCAGGATTTGATCCCCGGACCGCTCGCGTGGTAAGCGTGCCACTTGCCACTACACCACTTCCGCCCGTACCAACAATAGAAAGCGTTTCATAATTAGAAGGGGCATAAATTTTGCATTCTGGAGCAAGCTGCCGACTGCGAATTTCCGTAGTATCATCAACTGATTCCTCATCATGAATAACAACTGTATGACAATTTTGGCAAGAGCAGCTTTTCTTCTGGGTTTTGATAAGCATTTTTTTTAGTTTTCGCACCGCAATTCATAATCATGCAATAACCGATCACCTGTATCACCTGTCGTCCCGTTGATCGTCGAATTGCTCGAGCGGGCGCCAGCAACGTCTCCATTCGTCCCTGTCGCGTGCAAGAGTTGTCCAGTGGACCCTCCTCGCTCGAGGGACACGAAGTCCTTCATTCCTTTCGTTCAGAGCTTTCGTGAAGAAGTCTGACCATCGGGCCGGCGGTCGTCCAGGTGTTCGTTTGACGTCCCGAGGGATCCAGTCGGTAACCGCTCTGGTCCAACGGTCATCGCAAAATCGCATGACGTGTCCGGCCCACCTTATCTTCGATTCCTTGGCGAAAACGGCAGCGTCCCTGATCTTCGATCGTTGACGTAGTTCGGAATCATACGATCACCCTGAGAAAATGAGTTTTACATTATGTGGAAAAACCTGACTGTGAACCTGAATATTTTCCTCAACAAATCCATGAACTAAATTTCTGAAATGTTAGTATTCACCTTCTGAAAAAAGGTCAAGTTCATGAATATCGTTGTGCTCGGCTCGTATCGTGAGCCATTGCGAAGCAGTTTGAAAATTCCTTGTTCTAAAATGTTTGGGAAGCTCCTATGTCTTCAGATACTGTACAAGCCCCGAGTATTGGCAAAAGGTTACTAATAAATGATTGGAGAAGAGTTACGAGACCTACTCGAACATTACTTCTTCTTGAATTTACTGCCGCTTGGAATGTATAGGGACAAGCCTCGGGATAAAACTGGTGTATAAAAGGGCTTCATAGCTCTGACTGAGCTGCGGCGTGAACTGAAAGTGGAAAGGAAGGGAGAGAAATAATTGGAAACGCTAAAATTAAGGACTCAACCTCCAGTTACATTAGGTGCGGCACGACGGCGAGAGAAGGCGATCAGAGAAAACACACGATGGAGCACGCCGTATGAGAGAGCACAGTGATCCCTCCATCAATTGCGGTGGGTGGAGATCGTTGCAACGAAGTCGATGGTTGCAGACCCGTAAGGGTAGGATCGCCGCCCGCAACTCGCCGCGGCGCGCGCTCGCGCCCCGCTTCGACACTCTATGCTGGTACGGACCAAGCAATTTCTCTCGCAATATCCTTTCCAATAGTCGAGTTTATCACGTGGCTTTCCTTTAATATTTCTGTCTTGGAAAGAAATGAGCTGGATGTGCTGGTAATTAAGAAGCGGCAACATTGCCAGAAGAGCGACAAAGATTGGCCACTACGAGGAAGCGCAACATCAATCCGTGAAGTTGAACTCAAACACAGATTGTGTCGCACTGCTGCGCACCACATAGCTAGAGTTCCACTAGGAAATGGTGTTTTCTGGGCAAAAGTGGTTAATTGGCACATTCACGCCGATGGCCGCCCAATATAGGGCTGCCACAGTAGTGGTGGTCTAGACGAGTGGCAGCCCAAAAGGCCGGCCAGCTAATAATGTTTTGCCAGGCGCTAGAATATGTGTAAAGATAGGCTAATGTGGGGCGTGATTTCGAGTTTAAAATGCTTTTTGAACTCCTAGTATTCGCTTCTATGGCCTGCATAGGGGGCTTTAACAGAGAGAAAGATAAAAGCCAGTGACAAAAGCGCTATAATAAGCACCCTTGAAGCACCGAAGCGAGTGCTCAGCTGTCTTGGAATCACAATTCCTGTCTGCCACGGAGGCTATTTAATGTTGCACTTGATCAAGTAGGAATCATAGATTACCAATACTTTTACGTCTGCCTTTGATTTTATTGAATTGTTCGTTTCCTAACGGTGGTCTTATGGTGATAATTCACAAATTCAGATGAATGAGAAGTATTGTGTAAGGGCGAAGAACGCACTTACATCTCCCTTGATGTCATTCATAGTCGAAATAGGAAGCAAGTGTGAGTGGTGAGTGAAATGCAGCGTCTTTATCACTTTTTTGAAGTTTAGCATCTCTGAAGGAACTGGAACAGATTGAAAATAAGCAAGAGAAACACAGATAGTGGGTATGCTTTCACATATGCAATAGCTCACACAGAATACGCCACTGGGACACTTGCCTTGAAATCAGCTAAACACCAGAAACGCCGTTAACTTAATGGTTGGTAAGAAAGTAGTTTCTACAAATGTTTCACAGCTTTCTAGTGCTGCAACACAGTAGGTTCGTAAGGATCAATCCTTTTGGTGTGACGGTGGTCTGAGTGAGGTAAAGCTGCTGTTCTCCTGAAAGTGCGCGACGAGGGGACCAGCACTTTAATTTTGTTTGGAACAAGACGTTAGGGCAATTCTTGCGTGCAGTCAAAACACTCGAATTACTCAAGTTCATATCCTTATACCTGGAAGAGATGAGTTTCCTCAGAGCAATCACAGAAGAGCTATTATTATTAATTGTTCCTTTAGTATCGAGGTTGTTTCACAGTAGGTGCCCTGAAAACTAATATTTGAGTTATAAACAATATAAAAGGGAACGATTTCCTTCGAGGACCTCCTAACATCACATATTCTTCCTAACAAGCCTGGTATTAATGTTTTAAGGATGAGAATGTGCTTCGACAAGACAGAAAAGAAATGGTGTGAAAATGAGGGAAATGTCATCAACCTTCTATTTTATCACGAACTAATGATTCCAACAGATACAGGTCAGTGAAGTGCAACAGTTGTTCAATCACACATTTAGAAACAGCTAGCTGGCTGTATGAAACTATACTGACTAAGGACTTCAGCTGTGTATTATAGAAAACAGCTCATGCGCTCCGAAGAAAGGAGCGTATTTTGCAATTGAGGCTGAACATATCACACTTTAAAGGACGAATTCACGATGAAAAAGCAACCCATTTCAAATTAACCTAGGGATGGTGAGTGGTACACGAAAGAAGGAAGAACCATGAGAAACGGCCCAGAACCCGAGAAATGGGACCCCTTCCTTGCCCGTTGATTTGAGCATTGATGCGACTCTCATCGCTGTGCCCTCTTCAACACTACGCTCTCTCAGCTATCTAATCACTCGCCACGTATTGAACTACGGCGAGTGATCAGATGATCGGTGGGCGGAGATCGCCGGACCCGCCAGAGGCATGATAGGTCGCCGAGGTCAAATTTTTCCATGCGAATTGCGCGTCAGTTCGCACCCTCAGGAGGTCCGTGGGTCCCTCAACTAGGTCAGTTTCCCTTTCTTCGACCTTCATTCTAATCGTGAATTCCTCCTTTAAATGACTAACTGCGTGCTTTGTAAGCTGTATTCACGTCGAATATAGCACGCACATACGCATATGTACGACGTCAATGATACTACATGTTCTATTGGGTTGTCCCATAATTCCTGTCCGATTTTTGATCAAATTCAAATTTCTTCAAGTCGAATTAGTGTCATTGCGAAATATGTTGGTATGTCAAAGAGTGCATCTAGACCGTTAGCCAGGACATTTTGGAAGGTCAAACCCGCATCGGAGTAACTGAGTAGAAGTCGAAATAGATCAATGACAATAACGAACGATTATGCTTTATGATCCTCAAATAGACGCTGTTGCAAGGAGGACACTAGAGAAGATCAGCGCTGTGTTTGGCTCAGTCTCTGCTACTGATCGGTCACTGAGCTAGAGGTTCGGTCGCAATGGCAAAGACAATACGAGCTGTGAAAATCAGCCTCATCCTGGGCCTCCACTCACTTTCGATGAGGACCCCTTGCGCCATGGATTGGAAGTGCACACGGACGCTACTACCAGGGTATTGTAGCAGACACCTGGGCGCAGCCGATGCACCAGCACACGCCATCAGGATGAAGTGGGCTGCAGCAGAATGAAGACTTGATGGAAACCATATGCGCCGACCATGACCGAGAAGCAGGTCTGACCCTCTGGGGGAATTTCATTCTGTGACCTCAAAGCAGAGCGTTCCCTAGTTGATCACTAGTGGGATGAGTCATGAGTTCACTACGACAACAACACGCAGCACGCCTGATGGCTACCTCGCAGCCAGGGCTCACCAGCTCAACAAAAGCCCAAACTCCGTGGTCAGAGAATATTGCTTTTGATTTGTTAGATTGAGTGGGTCTTCCGCTTTCACAGTTGTTTTGCTATATGCGGACAAGTATTGCGAATGCCATCGTGGAACAGCTCCCGGGTTGGCCGCAGTAGTGGGAGAAAACCGTCCTAAACGTCCCAAAATCCCTTTCTCCGAATAGACGCTCGACCTCACATTGCAAAGATAACTCGCTACGTTCTGAGGGAAACTGGCTGGACCACGATACCATGTCCATCGTATAGCCCTGGCATCACTCCATCGGGCTACCCCTTCACAGTGCCTTGAGGCAGCAGCGGCGAGAGAAAAAAGTCACTAAACAACCACTCCAAAAACGACCTTGCTGAATTCTTCAGCTCATAGCTTCACCCATTCTAGGAGGAAAGCATTCGAAGGTTCCCTGGTGAATGGATGCGTTTCGATGAGCCACACAAGCCAAGGCCTCAGCACCATTGCCTCGCACTTTTGGGTCGCAACAATATTGCGCTCCTCCGCTTGGAGACCTCTCTTTCCCACTCCAGGAAGAACTACTTTTTGGCAGCGAGGCCGCTGACTCGTGGCTTCAAACCCACGATTCTAGCTCCCATCATATCAGGGGAAACGATCAACAAATGAAGGCCATAAAGGAATTAAGTCAACGTCTATTTGCGTTTTTGCTTTTCTTTTAATTTGCTCGCATCGACTGAGAGTGGACATTTTCATGCTTGTAAACCACTCACTAAAGATGTTTTGGTGTTTGATAGCAATTCCACGCTTAAACGGCGGACTGATCGAGTTGGATTCCAGCATTTCTTTACTCTATTTTAAGATTTTGATCGTGGAATACAGGATAATTTCTTCACGTTTGAGGCTACTGATGCTGGTGAATGACTTATTGAACTAGCTGATGAGTCGACGAAAAATTCGTGGGGATTCTGAATCGTCTTGCAATGTTGCACAATCAAGCCGCCTGTCAGTGTGAAAAACTGATTGTTTCTCGAAAACGCTACAAGCGTACATGTATCTTCCATTCTAGAATTGTACATTTCATGTGACCAAATCAAAGATAGAACACTTGATTATCAAAATATACATAGTCGAATGTCTACCAAAATCTCTTGAGGTTTAACACGTTGACGACAGCGTGACGCGGTAACGCGTCCCACTTTGCGCACCTCGTGGGACATTGTGACGCGGTAACGCGTCCCACCCAAGTCATCCCTTTTTCTTGCGCTTGTGCGACTTATTCCTAAGGTCTTTGTACTCATTCTATAGGCCATACATTAGCATACTTAAAAACCACATGGCTCACAGAAAGGCCAAATATTCTTTAGTTTGGCAGAGGTTTTCCAGACCTTACGGATATGTCTGTTCAGTTCATTCCTCGTTTTCTTTTCATTAACGTAACATGTTGATAAAAAGGAATAATAGAAGCGAATACAAACCTATTCGTATGGGAAGATATGTGTTTTACTGAAACAACCACGTCCAAATTAATTTTGGAACCACTAAAGGGAAAGTAAGTAAAATTTGCCTTTTCATGGCCTTAACACGTCATTTCGGTCGAACTTCCATTACTGTAACTCCCGATAAGTTAGACAGATCGAACATTATTGAAAACACTTCATCGCATCTAAGTATTGCGTATTTACAGCTCAAAATCCATGGATTTGGTGTGCGGCGGCGGCGCTCGCAGAATCGCTCTGGTCCCACGCGGTGTCGTGACAGCACCACGACCTCGAGTAAAGGTGCTCCAAGGCAGCTGGTTAGAGGCAGGGCAAAATACCGGTTCAAACTCCGCGCCATCGGCACAGGACCTTGGTTGCCTGCGCCTTCAAACTGCGCGCGAACCGTAGCCACGTCACTTCGCCGCCATTGCATCATCCTGAGCGGTCGCCCTCTATTCGCCTCTCCGGTTATCGGACTTTCATCGCTGTTATTCTATTCCATCTTCACGCGATGACACCAGCTCGCCATATAATAGTTAGTTTGACTTTATCTTATATAACTTTACCTAAATATTAGCTTCAGTCGCCTCGCCGGGATAGCCCTTAGTAGTTACCACTCCTTACTTCCTTTTAGATCTTAGTTAGTTCACTATGGGAGTTAGCACCTTAGGTTCCTTCTTGTATTTGATTAGTATTCTTCTAATAGTATTTCGTAGTCATTATTAACTGTAGTATTCTTCTTTCCTTAATTGCAATAGGATTTACATAGTACAGACTCTTTTCGTGTATTCTTTCTAGTATGTGTTTAACAGTATTCTTATGTAGTGTTTATTCAGGCGATATGAAGAAGTGTAATATTTAGGTGTATAACAGTCAAGTCTAACATGGTCTACGCCGCGCACACGCCGCCATCTATCTTTCGCCTAGTCGATCCATTCGTGTCATCTTGGATCCTCTTCTTGTTCACTCGGCAGATCGACATCCTTCGCACTACTAGGCAATCAGCACGCGCCAGCACGCTTATGCCCTTGGGCACAGGGAAGCAAGGCCTCTTGTCAACCCGCTGCAGGCATCAAGGACTTCGGTCATCAAGCATTCTTCGTTGCACGCATCTTCCCTTCAGAGGTGTTGTGGGCACCCACCGGAATCCCACGTTTTTGCCGTGTCTCGTCGGATTCGCCGATGCGTCTTACTCCACTGATCCGCCTGGCACGACACGCGGTGCAAAAATCCAAAACGCGCGATGTCGCCAACGTGTTAAAATGAAGAGCTGCAAGCAGGGACGCTCTTGTTACTGTAATTTTTGCCCAGCTTATTGAATCAGCCCTAGGATGACCTTGTGCTATAGTGTGTCAGAGACTGTGAAGCTCTTCCGAAGTTTGTCCTTTAAATGAAATTTCTCAAAACATGAGCGTCAATTGAAACTATCCACGCAGTACAATTGCAGCAGAAACAGATGCTTCACAGGTGAAAATGTAGTTTAGGGGCAACCTATCTAATCGAAGTAGAGCTGCGCGAAACCACTCATATCTTATCATATCTTTCACTGAGACCGTGGCCTACGACCACTTGTTACCCTTGTCGCTGCTAACTTGCTATTCTTCACTTTCACCAAAACTTCATCCGATTGCCGTGCAAGCCCTCGAAGAAAGGGCCGCTCAGGTATCCGATTTTGTACGGAATCTCGGGTTGGTATCCCTATCTAATCATACTCAGAGACTGTGCTCTGGATGTTGATTAGATATGACCGCCCTTCGCGCAGCTCCACTTCGATTAGATATTGTCACTTCGATTAGATATTATGAGTGACCCCCTAGAACTACATTCTCAGCTTCACATTCATCATTTATAGGGAAGATTTCAATGCCAATCAGCTACATTCAAATACGGAAACAATTTTAGTGCTAAAGCCGAAAAGTTCTTTTTCCTTATCGTATCACTTCAGACCAAGCAGAGCCACTTGCCTTGGGATACGGAAGAATTAACAAGATTCGAGTTAACTTCCTTTTTGATGAACCTGCTGTACGTTTTTATTACCATACACAGTGCGAAAGCGCAGTTATAAAACACCGGCTTCAGATTGAATTTGGATATTCGTTTGTCGGGTCGAATCCAATGGTTGTGCACTATATGCATTTGAAATCTTATGAAGAAGTTGGCATGGATCCTGGCAAGCTGTATCTTCACGTCGTTAAAGATGGATCCTGTCACGGTCGCCTTCTATCGGTAAGTGGCTCTAAACTGATGAATGCTTTGTGGTAGACTTATAATGGGGACTCGTTTGACGATTTTGCCAACTCCTTTTTTGGAACACTGCTTCGGCTTGTTCTGCTTGTGAGGCTGAACTGAAATTCAACGTACTTTGGTTGTATGTTAAGAATGAGGAGGTTGCCTAACATAGAAAAGGCGTAGGTACACACTGTTTGCCCCTTGAAAAACAATATTTAGTCCGTTCTCTGTAAACTTCATTTTTATGTTGTTGAAAGGACAACAATGCATGCATACTTACCTACATGTGTACAATATAGATAAATGAATCGACTTCTGCTTAATTTCTGTTCAAAAATGCTGTTATATGTGCATAGAAGGGGTCTCCAGCGAAACTGACCCACTGTAGATGAAGTCGGTATCGAAATGTCTTGAATCACCTGAAGGATACAAAAGTGTTCTTTTCGTATCACTTTGGAGGGCACATATAAGCGAATCACCTTCGGATAGAGAAGGGACGTGTTGGACGAGCTTCACGAGCTTACCCCAGCTGCTTCAGTGCCGGTGACATTGAACCGCAATGGACCGCAATGAAAGCGCTGTTGCAACTGCACCCGCGTTTTTCAAGCAGCGTCACGTGGCAACCGACAGCGGATGAGTTTACGGACTACTTGAACTTTCTTCCATGGTCCTGCCACGAATGGCGGAGGGCACAGACAGTTAGAGAACGGCGCCTGGCTCGGCTCCAAATCCCAGGGATGAGAGCCCTAGGACTAAGCCTTGTAGGAGGGAGGGACTTCGAGGTGGGTGAGCCAACTACAGTGTGGCAAAAGTTTGAATGTGTGTGATCACAATGGTCATGAGCCGCTGATAAGGTGAGAGAGCGCAGACGAGAGATGGATCTGAGGCGGCTTAAAGGACCGGGTTCAAGTAGTCCGTCAATCCAGCGGATGGTGGGGCTTGTTGCAGAGAAAGGTGTGAGTTGCTAGTTGGGAGAGCTCCCTGCGCCTTTGTCGCACACTTTAAGCGGCAACAGGGGCGCGACATCAACTCTATTGTCCGCGTGCCTACTACCCTTCGGGTATGGAGCAGGTGAGCGCACCTCATCCCGGAATGTGCCTTTCAGGTTAGCACAATTGTAAGGATCAAATCACGGAAGGAAATGCGACCGTTTTTTTGACGATTGACATCCCCGCCATAAATGTTATACAAAACTGAGCAGTGCAAATCATTGAAAAGCAGTTTATAGCTACTGCACAATAGAAGCGGATTGTTTTCGTTACCATTGTCCCATTTTGTGATGATATTTTCAGTCAGTTGTTCTTAGGTAAATGCAAAGATTATCCTCTTTATAGACATGGTCGACGAGGATTTCACAAATGCTCCCGAGGATTCCCAATGCCTTGTGGTATATCTGGCTGTGAATGCTACAAATATGACTGAAACCAGTGACTTCGATGAAATTCGATAATTGTGTTTTTAGCTTCATTGCCGGTAAAAACTCAAAGGTAAAAAGAACCAAACAGACACAAACAAAGACAAAAACGTTTGAGACAAATGTTTCCACACTGACTAAAAAATCGGTGATACGGTAAAAATGGAGTTGGAAGGGGCCACTCAATTTTACTCTGCAACCGCAAAGATAAGTACCACAATAATGGCATTGACAGCAATAAGGAAAATAGCTTCCATGACAACTTCATTCAAAAAAATTTTTTTTTGAAAAGGAACGGCTGAATTGGGGTGGAATTGCATAAACCAAAAGGCATGTGACAGGAGGCCCGTCGGATGCCTCTTACAATTAGCTCATGATTGCTTCAAAGGCGGAGACACAGACGGGCCAACGGATGAGTCACAGCGCGTGACTACTTGGCGTCAAATTGAACAGAATGTACTTTGGTACGTCCACATCACATAGCACGCGGTGCAACTCTTCCGCTGATCCGTCTGCGTCTCTACCTTTGCGCTGCGCGACGGGTCTCCTGCCGGATATTGGGCAAAAAAATGGAATGATGTCTATAGTGTATGAGATGGCGCTCATGTCGTTAGGGGAAACACTGAAGTGAGTGAACCGCTTACGGAACTTGGGACTGAGCCTCAAGGAGGGGAAAAGTGTTGGGGGAGGACGTGAGCAAGATCTGTTCTCTCTGGTGTTTCTCCCCTTTCCTGCGCTTAATCAAAGTTTCACCTACAAGCGATTTTCAAACGTCCTGTTCGAAATGTCCTCTTAAGGAGAGGAGCGCCTAGGACATTTCACCGGTCACGTCAATAGATTACATTCAATGTGTGCTTTACAGCGTGTTATGGAGGGTTCATAGTTGGTGATCTTACGTGCGATTAGGCGATTAGGCGATTAGGCGGGAAGACTACATACGTATTGATTGGTTTGCTCCGCCCATAGAGCGTTGTAGGCGAGTAGGCGAGTAGGCGATTAGGCGAGTAGGCGATTAGGCGATTAGGCGATCGCTCAATGGGCGGAGCAACAAATCAATACGTATCCTTCCCTTATCGCCTACTCGCCTACTCGCCTAATCGACTACTCGCCTGATCGCCTAATCGCACGTACGATCGCCAACTATGAACACTCCATTACCAATGTATGGTTTTCCTTATCTTGGCTTATCGTTAGAACCGCAGAGCATAATGAAATGGCCCCCTCGAATTCCATTTTCACCCTTCAACACTACACTAGCTGGAGCACTGATTTGGAGATGCGAGACAAGAGTCCCCCGACGTCGCCGCGCAAGCGAAAGGAGGTCACCGCACGCGGCGGCTACCGTATCCAGGTCCTTGCAGTTTGAAACGTGGCAATTTGCTAGGACTAAGCTAAACAAATGCAGAAATGGGGCCTACACAGACGGAACAAAAAGCGTTGTATCGATCGTCTAGAGAGGGGTCCTAAACTTGGCAAATTGCCATGTTTCAAACTGCAAAAACGCCGGCGACGTCGCGCGCGGTGACCTAGTTTTGGCGCGGCGGTCGCGGGGGACTCTTGACCGTCTCCCTAATTTGGTGTGCTTGCGCTCACTGCCCGAGATTCAATGTTTTCCAACTCATAACAACAACGAAGCTTTATCAGTACGTATGACGTGATATTCAGTACCACGAACTACTTCAAACATACTCATACAATGCGACCGTAATGGCACACTTTCGTCCAGTACAATCGGAATTTAATTAATTAGCGATAGATTGGTCACCGAAAGAGGGCGAAAACACAATGACACAGAAAATGGAGATCATCGACGAGAATGACTGGAATACTTGGGGAAGTTGTGAGATTCACAGAAGAGACGCTGAGGCGCGTCCGAACTGATATGGACAGGAGAATCAGCGCCGAGGGGCGCTGCTTCTTTTAACAGAGGCGCTGAAAGCGCGACTATCTCTACATGCATATAAATGCGGTCTACTTTTCTTCGTCTACGGAAGGCCTCACAGGCTCTGCGACAGGAGAAGCACGGCCCATTGCGGCGATCGCTATCGCCAGTTCGTCTATTAGTTCATCTGAAAACAAAAAGATGTTTGGCATGGAGAAATGGAGCAAAACATTTACCAATAGATTACCAAGGCTACTGGAGCCTCTTCACATTTCACTGTTACCCTAATTTCCGGTAGATACGCCCTAGCCAACGTCCCAATCGGCTTCATCTTGTTGCGACACTTGTTTACACCAAATTTTGTGTTCTTGTAGGGATACTCGGTGTCCTGATTACGAATACGATACTAATTCTTGGCGCTGGCGCCAAATGGCGCCTATTTTTCGCTCGTCTGCGCCCTCCCGGGTACCCAACAGGAGGCCCGTTGCGCGGCTAAGAAGGCAGAGTCAGCACTCGAGTCGCAGCGCGTGATGTGCGATGTAGGACGTACAATGGCACATTCTATTTAACTTGACGCGAAATCATTACAGTACGCGCTGCGACTCGTCCGCTGACTCTGCCTTGTTGCCGCGCGACGGACCTCCTGACGTGTACCCGCGCCCACTTGTTGGATCGGGAAATATGCGTTGAACAACGCTAGTGTCGAAGAAGAATGTCATTTTCGTAATCAGGGCATCCAGTCACACTGATGGCCAAGTTACAGTAGTTAGGAAGTTCTTTTTTTCTACAGAGATTTCCTTATTGTGAGCTGACTTTCAGACTTGACATGGCCGATTTCGGCTTCCGACGAAAGCGTGCATTCGACAGAATAGCACGCGCTGAATTCGGACTGTGAAGCTTACGTAAGAGCGAGCTTCGACGACTATCAATCGCAGACTTCTGGCTTCCGTAAAGACAAACGAGCGTTCGATCGGATTAGGGGCTCAGAGTTCGGTCTGGTGAAACGCTTTTCCGATGCTTCATATCCGGCTCGAGGTCAGCTTGTTTATTTAATTTACTTTTATTTACGACTATGTTACAGCATAATAAAATCATATAAATTTTACGATTAGAACGAACAATTTCACAATAGGTATAACATTATGAAAGTGGAAAATTAGTAGAATGTGATTCATTGAGAAGGACTACACAATAAATGAAAAATTGATCCAACCAACAGTTACCTGAAGGGGGAGGGACAGAGATAGGAGGGGGCGCGCCCGTTATTGTACTATATTTGATTTTTATGGAAAAGTTGTTCTAAAAGTATATTTTTTAGTTCATTTTGAGTCCTTTACCCCAATCTCGTATACATCACGCTTTTCTTTCAAAAAAAAAACGAGAAGAGCGTCGGGTGCAGACCATACACCACAAGTGACGACGGCCTCCACAAAATGTAAATGTTTTCTGCCAATGAAATGATTAGCCTGTTGCAGTTGTATTCTATCAGTTGTCACTAATTACAACTATCATTTACCAAAATCAGCTATCACTATGAACCAACTAACCAGATTTACTTGGAGGCCGTCGTCACTTGTGGTGTATGGTCTGCACCCGACGCTCTTCTTTTTTTTTGAAAGGGAGGGTACATCGCGACACAGTGGAAGTAGGCGATCTCACAGTGTCATTTCAGCTACTTGTGCCTTTTAAGGTTTGCTGGAACTAGGGTGTGTCATTATTAGGGTGTAAGACTAGTCAAGGGCGTTATATTTGTGGTTAAAGGGTCTCCGCGCTTGAAGAAGTGTTCGACAATCCGTTTGAATAGGCGTATGATCAAGGTATAAGGTACTACCGT
>MU882809.1:17693-34517 GCA_036418205.1 Ostertagia ostertagi
ATGTATTAGGTCGGTCCATAATTTTTGAGAAATTTTACATGTATTGGTGTAAAATTTTTTGATAAGTATTGAAGCTTTCCAAGATGTCCTGCAACCTAGCACACAAGCTCGCCTATCCGACAGGCTAGCCACCTCGTTTGCATGTTACTTTCTTTAGCTAGACTTCCAATTTCTTTGAGACCTACTTCTGAGCCTCTTTCTTCATGACTTCAGATTAGAATCTTCCACGAGCAGGGCTATAAGGAGGATTACCCAGAGGATAGCTGAGGGCACGCTCCCTCAATCCACGGTGCTCTGGTGGTTACCTCTACTCAGGGTTCCCTCCTTTTATTCGAAGATGTTCCACACTCCAACCACCCCGTGACTGACAATCTCGATGCCCTATCCGGCGCCATTGAAAAGGAATCTGAACAAAGTGAGCACTGTTTGTTAGAGCGCTTTTGGTGTTACAAGGTGAGTGTACTGAGACATTTCGATAAAGTCGTTAAGGTTTGAATATGTGGAGTTTGTCTCTCCCATGCTCTGAGCCCGAATCAGCTCTACACCCGATCTGACATCATCATGTTCCTCTTGGTTTCCCATAGTTCCTTCGAATGACCATCCATCATACTCATCGGTGATGTGGTGATGGTATGTAATGCAGTGTGCTAATAAATCCGCAAGCCGCAGTAGCTTAGCTTAAAGATTCGGGAGTTATGACAGCAAAAACCCAACTCCCTCTGAATTCGAACTTCCTGAGTCGTTGGCGCAATACGGAGAGGGCCTTTGCGCTGAAGAACCGGCACCAACTAATACCAGTGTCAGTGATGAAGATAATCGTTGACAGCTTGATGGCAACGCCTTCAACTTGAAAGCAAAGTAAGAAAATCCTTTTTCTGAGGTCGTTTGAGTCCACCTTGCTAAGAAAATTCATAAAAAATTGGAGACTCTCGGGCGGTCAGTTCTTTTAGCTCCGCCTTGTAGCACTAATCCTGCGTCAACGAACGACTATCCGCTCTCCTCTCTCAATCACCTTCTGGAGAAGAAATCTCACTTGAATCACCATAAAGTCAAAATCGACATCCAATATTTCTTCGATCAGAACTCTATGAAATTCTACAAGAGAGACACTGAATACCCACCCTCGCATTGGTTATATGTTGGTAATAATGGTGATGTGTATACTGTGCTGAATAAATACATCAGAGAAATAAGATAAGTAATTAAGTCGAAAAACACCAAAGGTTTCTCAAAATTATGCGACCGACCTATTACTTGATTTTCCACTTTTATCCATGTATATCTGTTTGTGAAATTGTTCATTCTAATCGTAAAATTTATATGATTTTATTTATGCTGTAACAATAGTCGTAATAAATAAATAAATAAATAAATAAACAAGCTTACCTCGAGCCGGATATGAAGCATCGGAAAAGCGTTTCACCAGACCGAACTCTGAGCCCCTAATCCGATCGAACGCTCGTTTTTTCGGAAGCCGAAGTCTGGAGATTGATAGTCGGGTCGAAGCTCGCTTCTTACGCCCAGCCGTTCCCCTCCGAATTCAGCACGTGCTATTCTGTCGAATGCACGCTTTCGTCGGAAGCCGAAATCGGCCATGTCAAGTCTGAAATTTGCTCACAATAAGGAAATCTCTGTAGAAAAAGCTCGAACTCAATTCGCACCGGTCAAATGCTCGTTTAGCGACTGCTCGTTTGATGAGCCCGAAATCGTTGCTTTCAATGCGATCAAACGCCCTCTTTGTGAGCCCTGGATGGCGGCGGGTTCCATGACGTCACTGCAAAATCACATTTCTGTTCTGTTCCAGGTCTCTGGCTAAGAAGATACTGACTGTAACCGAAAAAAAAACTTACGATAGCTCATCGTCAGAGCTCAGAACATATGGATAAGCCGAACATACTGCTAATAAAGCAATCTAAATACAATGATTTCGAGATGATAGGCACGAATTGTTTGGAGGCAGGGTCAACCGTGCGTTGCGCAGATCAAAAATTTTACGACCCCCGTCCCCTTTAGGCGTATCTCGATGCGATCCCCTACCCACCTACCATCAGCCGCTAACTCGCTCCACCCGACCTTCCTCCCCCCTCTAAAACGACCCCTCACCTCTTATACTTGTTTGGTTATGAAACCAATACAGAAAACCATGACAATACAATACAACTCCGCCCACTTTTCCAATTCAAAAAAGCCCGTTGAAATAGATTTATTAGTAAAACTGCAGTTCGTGGGGGGGGGGGACAATCAGTACGAGAGGACGGGTGGGCGTCATATGGCGCGATCCCATTGGCATTGGAGCGCACAGGCCGTAGTTGCCACATGGGCCGGTCGTCCACGCAACACATTTTGTCCCGTTCCTCTTGCCTTGTTATAAGGCCAGCGAAGCTATCCGCTCTTTTTTAAATCCTTGGGACTCAGCGGTTTTTGAGACCCAAATTATCAGATTGATCAATTGCAGAAGTCTTGTAGTTGAGGATTGACGCCTGTTTCCGACCGCAACGATGAGGCATTTGTCTACCTGTGCGCTCTAATGCGCAATGGAGGTGCGCCATTGACCGCCCGAGAGTACCTCCTTCGGGACTTTTACCCTGGCCGGATGCAAATAATCATTGTAAGCGACTCATTTCAGTTCACTTCTTATTAATGCCCGCGCATGCCCTACATTACGCACATCCTGCTCACGTCCTAGGCAATTCGTAGTATGTGATCGTCCATGGGCGTCATCGTCCTGGGCTCCTACACGCTTGCGCCTAGGAAAGAATGTTTATACCCTGGTTCAGGACCGTTTCCTCGTACCCAAAAAGAATGCTGGGATCACCAAGCAATCCAGCTAGCACCGGTCCTTGCATCAGTACTTTTAAATGAATCGATTATCGATCGCCATCAAAACTCCCTTACCTTATCCCTAGTATTGAGGAGCTCAATGGATTGCCCGTCCCCTCCCGAACTGGAGTTTCACCAAATCCGTCAAAGAACGACAAATCCTATAATTTTTCTGATTTTCATTGCCTGATTCCTTCTTTTCCCTGGTGAGGCTCCACCAAAGTCATCACTAAACTCCCTCTCTGCTATTTTTCTTTTACTTAAACCAAATAAATTGCGACACCCCCCCCCGCCGACCCCCTCGCCCCCTTCCAATGAACCTCAAATATGATCGTACCATGAGAACTGCGCATACCGGCAGTTGACCACCCTCCTTCGTGAGCTAAACTACGATCTTCAGGAACCAGCTTACCCGAAATAAATGCATAATCGTAACAACGGGGAGGAGTACTGAGCCATTGCTGACTTTATTACCTGCAAGCGATTGTTTACAAATAAATAAATAAATTCCATAGATGTGATTATGACGGCGAAATATACGCAAAAATATGGTATGTCACGATTTCGAAGAAAAACGAGATCTACTTGAAAACGAGAAAAATTCGAATGAAAGCACAAGCAAAGTGGTAAGCAAGTCGAGAGAGCTTCGATTCTTATGGAGGGAAATTTCAGAGAAATTCAGGAAATTCGCGGAATGGATTATGGTTCCTGCATCTGCCAGCGATTAACAATGGCCTTTTCATCAGGATATGCTTCGAAATTCGCCGGAGGAACTTGGGATGGAAAAGCTGGGGAATCGATAGAGTCAAAAATGATGGTTCAAATTCGAAAAGGCCGAAATTGGGTACCATCGTTGGAAGAACGTAACAAGGTCAATCCCTAACCATTGGTGGCTCTGGAAATACCACGAACATCCGGCCCCCCCCTTTCCAAGGTGTCTTCTTGATACGCCCCTACCCTTGTCAGGGTTTTTACGCGACCCCCGGGTCGTCTTCAGGGTTTTTTGACCGCGTTTTGAATATGTTGCCGCAGCCTATGACTCTTTTAAGCTGATCCCACCGCCTGCAGCTATTCGGTCAATGCTCTCAGCTAATGCTCTCGTCATCACAAGGCAAATGAAACCTTCGTAAATGATGTGCTATTGAACGAGGGAAAACATTCTGAAAAGCAAGGCATGACGAGAGCCACACGGCTGCAAGTTTAGGCTAGTTGAATAATAAGAAATTGATTAGTTTACTGCGTAGGAACAAGTTATAGGACCGCCCAACAGGCGTATAGGTTATCCTTCCTGAGCCGTAATAATCATTATATAAAGGCGAATAATGCCTTTTACAAAAAAATGTACATCAATCATAAGCTTGATAAATAACCATGAAGAGAAATTTTGAAGAACAAAACGATCAGTGACGTTGCGCCGTCTGAACCGCATGTCTCTCAGGCAATATCAGTGTCGATGACAGTTGAAGCAACATCGGATTGCGATCACTCGCATTCTAGGTCTTGGCTTGGAAGTCTTGAAAAGGCAGTAACAGAAAAGAAAAGCATTAAAGTGCAATCAACTGTTTGTCATTCGCTTGCTTCAGCTTGCCACCGTTGACATCAAGCTTTTACGATCGGTTTGAGCCTATGCATTGGGAACGAGCCAAGTTGATGGCGGCCGCAATTCAGCCATGGGGTGTTTTTTTCATAGGGCACTAAACGCAGTACCACGAGCACAAGAACTTTCTCATCTCCTTGTTTTTCGAGCTCCACCAGACTACCAGCCTTCAGATTTCTTGGGTGCTGAAAACGATTCCCGAAAACTTCCTTAATGTTTTTATTTTTCAGGGACTTTTCATTTTATTTTTCGTATATTTTCCATAGAACAACTTCTTGTTTAGATTCTTCCTTAAAGGCAAACCCCGGGATTAGCCCGACTAGTAGGAGGGATTCCACAGGGAAATTGTAAGGTCCGTACGTAACTGGATCACTCCAGCTTCGTCGCAAAAACTGCGCGGTTAGGGCGCTAGTCCTTACGGGCCCGCAACCATCGACTCCCTTTCCAACGCATCCTACCCGCCGCGAGAGGTGGTGAGATCAGCGTGCATTGATGTAGAGATCAGTGTGCTCTCTCAAACGACGTGCTCTCTCGCGTATTTTGCCCCTTCTTTGACCACCCTTTCTCGCCATCGTACCACATTCTACCCTACTGAAGGTTAAGGCCTTAATTGCAGCGTTCCCAAGGATATCTCTTGCTTTCCTTTCCACTTTCAGGTCGTTCCGCAGCTAAGCTATCACCACAAAGCGCTGATAGCACCTGTTTGATCCCGGAGTTTGCCTTTAAAAGGATCCCCAGTTAGAGATGAACTTCCCAAAGCGCTTCCGTCCTTCGTATATTGCTAGTGAGGTGTGCACAATGTGTTCAACGCGTGACGTTCTCATCAGTTATTTCATTGCGATCTCCGTCCCGTCACCCATGGCTGTGAGGTAATTTCCAATTGAACTTTGTCCTTTCGGGGGTGAACCCTTCAGCAGAACCTCACGTGCTGCTCCAAGAAGTGATCGATTCCCCTTTGTTTGCGCTTTAACACCCATCAACTGTGAAAACTCATGCTCACCAAACCTGCTACCAGGAAGGTCTTTCAGGGCGTGACGAGCTTTTTGAAAACGGTCTTTTGCATGATATAGGGGCAGATGCGGGGACCACAGAACCATGTTTAATTTTTCCTGAACGGCCCTCTGAATACCAGAAAAGGGGGTCCCTAGTTCGATTCCTCTTGGTGACAAATTTTTGCATTTCGAGTTGACGTTCCAAAATTCGCGCAAAATGGAGTTAGCATGAATAATTAGTACCATATTCATGATTAGGACCGTCAGTAACCCTTACAAATAGACTTTGATTAAAAAACTGGTGAAAAAGGTGTGACACCACAGTGGGGCTGCTTGGTGTCACACCTCTTACACCAATTTTTAAGTCAAAGTCTTTTTGTAAGGGTTACTGACGGTCCTAATCATGAATATGGTACTAATTATTCATGCTAACTCCATTTTGCGCGAATTTTGGAACGTCAACTCGAAATGCAAAAATTTGTCACCACGAGGAATCGAACTAGGGACCCCCTTTTCTGGTATTCAGAGGGCCGTTCAGGAAAAATTAACATGGTTCTGTGGTTCCCGCATGTGCCCCTATATCATGCAAAGGACCGTTTTCAAAAAGCTTGTCACGCCTTGAAAGACCTATTCCTGGTTACGAAGGCGCTTAACCTCGCGAATGTGTCAGCGTTCGACTTGAAAAAAAGCTAACACTGTAATTTCTTTGTTCAATTGAAGGCAGTGCTCCGCCGCGTGAGTGGATGGCACCGGAAAAATAGGTCTATTCAATGCGCCTGGGAGAAGGCTAAAGGAAGCCGAGTGCTAACAGTCGCCGCGACGTAAGCAGCGTAGTGTGGCGCAGTCTCAAAAAACCCGCCCGCCTCGAAATCGCTCGCCCGCCATCTCGAGGTCCGGAATGCGGCTTATAATATCTTGTCTTTTGCTATTTTTAGAACGCATCTGTAGTTTGTCGGCTATGTACCTTCGCGACCCACACATCCGGTTAAAGACAGGAAGCAGATGCTAACTATCGCAGGTTTCTGACGGGTTGTCTCTGTATGCATTGACGTGACACTTGGCCGGCACGAATTTAGGAGCCCCAATTTGTGACACTGCGATTTGAGGCCAAAATTTCATGACTCACTGTCTCTTTGTTGCTTTCAAGAAGCTGCTTTTCCTGAGACTAGTGCGCATGTGATGGTGGGACCTACGGATAGACCACTGGTATGTTGTGTTTGATCGTCGGATTATTCGTCTAGCACTCTTAGCCACTAAGCCACCTCAGTTCTCATGTCTTCTCTCTGGAGCAAAAAGTGGTCGAGCCAGGTAGAATATAGCATTTTTAATTCATGTTTCAGAAAATTATCGTTACAAACTCATGGCGTCAAGAAAAGCATTAATGAATTTGGGTCGTTACCGCAAGACATTGCCTTCTCTTGGGTTTCCGAAATGAAAGATCTGATCAGATTGTTTGAAAAATTTCGAAGAAAAATGAAGTGAATGGCGTTACAATTAGCTTCTCCAACCAACAGGGTGAGACGATAGCCTAGAAAGGGAATTGCGCGCTTCAAGTAGTGGTAGATCAACCTTTTTTAGAGAAATACAGAAAACAGAAATGCTTTCAAGGCAGAAATCACGATGGAAAAGCAACCCATTTCAAATTAACCCGGGGATGGTAAGTGGTACACGAAAGAAGGAAAACCATAAGAAGTGGCCCGGAACCCGAGGGAGGCCCTTCTTCGTTGATTTGCTCAATCTGATGCAATTTTTTCGCTGTGCCCGCTGCTTCGCACACTACGGCCTGTTTTACCAGAAATCACTCCCCGCGTTGGATGCCTGCGTGAGTGATAAAATGGTAGGTGGTGAGCGACCCCGCCGACCGCGCCAAGAATGAGCCCTGCTAGGTCGTCGAGGTCGAATCTTTCAGTGCCTAATTGCGCGTCAGTTCGCACCCTCAGGAGGTCCGCCGGTCTCTCAACTAGGTGAATTACTCCTTCTTCGACCTTCATTCTCATCGTGAATTCCTCCTTTAAAATGGTAGGCATGTGTGATAGCTTCCCAAGACAAGAAACGACAAAACGATGTGTTACAAAACCTCCTGGTTGGCAAAAATCGGGAAAGCGTTGAGAAGCATCCTAGTAGACTTTGTGACTTCATCACTAAGAATGAGGCGAAGAAAGCTTGTGACATCAAACAGTTCATTTTGATTTAAATCTTTCTAATAAAGATAATAGATCTGATACAAAGTCTGATTTACGGAGTGCCTACCACCTTTTCGGCGTTTCTTCTTCCCCATGACAGGAACATTTCTCTTCTCATTTGTCCTCTCTCTTTTTCTTTTGCATCGTATTCATCATTCATTCATCGCTTTGCCTCTACTCTACTCCACTGAACTGGAACATCGTGCAACTACTCCTTCTAAAAGCGTCCCCTTAAACGTGGCCGCCCCCAGGCACACTTCTCCTCGGGCAATCCCTTGTCTCCACCTTACCTACCCGTGACTGCCCCTGAGTGTGGTTTGTGTAGGTATGTTTTTCTTCCAGAACTGAAGAATTTTGTGAAACTGTCGGCATGTTTCCTGTTCACAAGGAGTGACGTACTCAAAAAGATAAAGGATGAAGCTTGCGTTGATCATCCCGTCTTGGAATCGGCTACGCATGTCTTTCTCAATTTGTAAATTGCGTAGTGGTTGGCGTTGCGATATGCGATGTGCTCTAATTATTCATGATGGACTTGCGGTGGGCCTGCGATGTCTCAAAGTTCAGTGTTTGTTTGATTTCCGTCGCCGAGGACATAGTCCTGATACGCCAGATTCATCGCGGACCCCGAGGATTGGTAATGTTCTTGGTTGGCCTGGGTCGGACTGTTTCATCGATCCGCCGGCCATTTGATCCCCTGACCTGTTCGGCGGTGTGTGTGAGCGGCCCACTCGCCACTTAACACCCACTGTCCGCCCTTGATGAGCGTACTTATGTTAATTTGACGAAAAATGCAATTAAATTTTCCCCTGTTAGTGATTCCTTTAACATTCTCAAGAAATTCGGTCTCGCCATTCATCAGATCAATATAATATATTGAAATACATTTGGTTGTAAACATATGTCGTCATGATATGTGGATTGGAACAACTCAGGTCAGTGAAGTGGTCCGACCTTCGCGATGTTCGTCTCGTCTCCACGAAAAGTGTCTGTTCCGAATTTGGTCACACATCGCAAGATGACCGTTGGAAAAGACGAGCCGTGAAAGAGGACACATACGACAAGGCGACAATTCATTAACACCGAATGGCATCGCAACAATTTCGCCTTCAAAGATCACGAACAAGACGAAAAGCTCAGGAAAGCAGAGAGCGATATTCATTCGGTTAGTTCTCGCTCACTTCGGCAGACGGCTTGAAGTACACGAAACTCAAGCTAAGATTTATTAACGTCCGAACATGAGCATTAACCGAATGATGGATCGCCAAATGTGACGCGAAAGTTTCCTTGAGCATAATTTTTGAATGCAC
Organism: Ostertagia ostertagi; assembly: GCA_036418205.1. Lineage (NCBI taxonomy): Eukaryota > Metazoa > Nematoda > Chromadorea > Rhabditida > Trichostrongylidae > Ostertagia > Ostertagia ostertagi. The sequence continues at coordinate 26,593 of MU882809.1, forward strand.
GATCCAGATGAAGGATGATGATGTGTTTCAGCAGAGGGGATGGGGAAACTTGTAAAAAGAGTATGGGGGGTAACGAAGAAACGACACACCAGGAAAAGCAATTGCGGCCGGCATCATTCTACCCTTGCGACAGCTAATGTACTTCCGAATGAAAGAACACCTTACTTGTCTCTTTCTGATATTCATTGTAGAATTAAAAGTCAAAAAGAGTGTGCCCAGGGACAAACTGGTGTAGATTTTGCGCACGAATCAGAAAGTATTGGTGCGATATGGTGGGTAGATATGTGGCGCGAATTTTAGGTAGGGAATACCTAACATCCGAAAATTCAGTTTCTGATTCCATGCGTATGCTTCGTGCCCGTCTAGGAGTGGCGTTATCCCTAGCGCTATCCGCCCATTGACTTCTAAAAATATTGACTGACGAATACTGAACACATTTCTGTTCGAGTACAACTTCAATTGGGCCTACAGGAATCTCCTAATTTGCATTTGTCGACATCTCTGCTTTTCAAAATTTAGTCCTGGAGAATCATCTCTTTATCTCGCCTGCTGCCTAGCTGGTTCACTTAATTAATGTTTGTGTTCCTAGTTTTACTGATGTTAAGAGTGTGAATTAATGTAGCGCACCTAAGCGTGCAATAAATAAATAAATAAAATAAACATGACGCCGTCAGTGACGAAAAAAGAAAGAAAGGATCTACTCGACGCTAAGGGATAACCCTTTGTTGTGCGTCTGACCTAAGGAAATGGGTACGAGCGCGAAAGAAGGTGGGCAAGAAGACAGAGCATGGAGGGTGCAAGAACAACAAGTCTGCAGCGGACGGGAAAACTGAAGCAATTGAAGCTGTATTTGCGGGGCCTAACGCATATATAGGACGATTTCCATGCACGGAGACTGCCATATCTGTGATTATTCTCTAGGCGTCTATCCTACAGATCACGAAAAAAGTTCACCGAAAATTCTGGCCCTCGTGTTGTGCCTTTGGAGCAACAATGGTACCATTCAAGTCCAATACGAAGTTATACGATTAGACTGGTAAACAAATGGACCGCACTCCTAAGGTGAAATGAGTGTCTTGATACCGCTAGAGTTCTTCTGCCGTACAGACTGTTACGGTGGAACTTCTGTTTCGAACAACTCGTCGTCTTCAGAACCTCTGCAGTTCCACCAGCGCTATGTGTCAACCCAGAAAAAGGAGGAATAAAAGTTATGTTACGTGAGTCATCCTCTCAATGCAAACGAAAAGCAGCCTTCTTGTCGACAACCTCAAAAAAAAACAAAGAAGAAGAAGAAGAAGGAGAACCTTCAGAATGGCTCAGAATTAGATGTTCAGTGTATTGATCTACGCATCTCCTTATTGATGCCAAAGTCTGGGAAAGAAAGAGGAAATGAGAACGACGCGTGCAGGATATTCACGATCCTCTGGCTCCGGCCTTTTTTGCTGAAGAACGAGGCAAGGCTGGTGCTTTCTGATATCCTCTGGTGGAGCTGGTGCAAACACGCTGAGAGCAATGAGTACGAAAAGATTAACGGACCGCGACGAGACTAATTTGGCCGGCAGGACTTTTGACGGCGACGAGCTAACGCCTCCCATTTCCGTCATTAAATTAACACTCAGAACAATTCTGCAAATGCGGCATGGAAATAGCAATGAACTGTCATTGAGAAGAGCTCTGCTAAGACGTCTGACTGCCATTTTATAAAGTTCGTGGCCACCCACGTGACGTCTTTCCGATGAAACTCGTCGATGGCGCCGTGACTCGTGATGATATGATATGAATTGGTGGAGATCTTGCGATGACGGACATTCCTTGCTTTGTGGGTGGACACCTCAGCCGTCGAAGACGGCCGTGTGCACGTCTTCAGGGGACAAGTGGTCATTGAAATCAGCCGCGGCTACGAATCATGGAAAGTTCATCAGCGCTAATCTGATTGGATTAAGAATGGGCGTGGGAATGTGGGTGGGTGGGTCGATGTGGACGTCATTAGCATCGGTAGTGACGTCACCATAACAAAATTTGTCCTAAAAAAGCAATAGCGCCGCGTGTGCCATCGCCGTGACGAAACCATTGAGGCGTGAGCTCTGACCACCACAAGTCACAACAGCCGAACTTCATGGCGCAAACAAGTCCACGATTCTTCCTCTTCCCACTTTACGAAAAACAATTCATATAGAAAGACACCTGCTGCTGCTGATATTTGAACATATTAAAATTGGGCTAAAAAATCACCAGGAAGTGACGGTGAGAAACCGCTGGGGCGCTGGAGTAACCCCAGAGAGATTTGTGGTCTCGGCGACTAATGCGCTCACATTTCTCAGCTTGTCGACGATGGCGATCGGTTGAGGAAACATTTCTGGCATCATTGGCATCAGCCGAGGCCGACCTAGCTATCGAGGAATTATCGCTCATGTCTCGTCGAATATTCACGCTGACAAATCACAGGACTCAGGCCGCTCAAACTACATGCCTTCACAAAGGAATAACCACGATAACCGCTTCCTTATGTAATCGGTCAAAAGCGGAGGAAAGGTGATGTAATTCTGACGTTGAAGGCGCAATTTTCCCCTAAAAGGCAGCCCGTTTTAAATTGAGTTAGGGATGGTTACTGATACAAGAAAAAAGGAAAAACGGCTCGAACCCGAGAAATGGGACCCCTTCCTTGCCCGTTGATTTCCGCATTGATGCGACTTATCGTGCCTTCTTCAACGCTAACGTTCTCTCTGCTATGTCGGTGAGCGTACCGCGCCAACTGCGGTTTGCACCCTCAGGAAGTCCGCCTGCCTCTCAACCAGGCAATGTTCCACTTCTTTGACCTTCGTTCAATACTGAGGAATCGCCTTTAAAGGCAAAAGTCGGGCTCAATAAGGGGGTATTATGGCGATTGAAACTGAGTATAGAGATGCGAAGTGGAACGACAGTGGAGAAAAAACTGAGAAAAACCGTCGACAAGGCCGTTAACAAAACCCTCTTTCCCACTAGCAGTGAAGAGGCTGGCTTGGGGAAAGAGGCACGTACAGTTCATATCTCGAAGTCTGATTGGGCGTGTCACCGGAAATGACGTGGCGGCCACCGCACTTGATAGATGTCGTGGATAAAATACTCCGCCAGATATCAGCAAAGCGTGTTGGAAGCAGCTTATCCGCGCAACTTCTATCAAGTGCGGTGGCTGCCACGTCATTTCCGGTGACACGCCCAATCAGACTTCGAGATGTGTGCGTACAAACAAGTTTTCTGAAGATATCAGTCGTTCTATCGGTTGATACGGCAATCAACCTAGCTGATTTCACACGTTATGCCAGCCATGCACCACATCCCAAGGTGGGCGGTCGTAGCGGGGCCAGGCGGCGATAGCGCATAGTACATGCCCTGGGGCCTTATTACTGCGCCGTTTCGGGTTTTGAGTGTGGGAACATCTCTACGGGTGCGTAACCAAGTACAGGCATGACCGAAAGGGTTGGTTTGGTCAACTAATCCCGACCTTTGCCTTTAAGTTGGGGAACGATCACCACGAATAGCGGTTGGCGAGTTCGATAACGTTTTCACCTGTATGAAGATGACCTGATTGAAGAATTCGAGTAGTAAATAAGTTCTACCGACTTACCCTTTACCGCCCCACTCCTCAATGACTGAGCCGGATTTTTATCGAAATTGGTCCATGAAGTGAATTTGTTACAAAGTTGCCCACAGAGGTAGTTGAGCCCGTAAAACACGAATATCAAGCTTCGTCTAGCGGCCGAGAGCCGCATCAGCCGCCATTCACGGTGGCCGTTGCATTTAGTAAGTATCTGAAGTCGACAGGAGCTGCTACTATTCGAATTTCCTTAAAATATGAAACCGAGCAAGATATCAGTTTACCAGGATGAAGTAGCGGTAGAAGGGGCAGGTGTCGACCACCCCCTGTAACTGTGCGAGAGTGAGCGTATGATCGGAGAGCACAGACGGCTCGCGCATAGCGAGTGTGAATGTCCGCGCGGAAAGCGTAACCGATCAAGCGAAAGTCTTTGACGAGCCGTTGAAGAACTCACTCTCAACCGATATTCACCTCGATGGGTGGTACCGCTTCCATTGACTGGCACCCACAGTATCTGAGATTCGTTACTTCAATTCGCAAAGTGAAAAAAAGGAGCCCTTCCTTCTTTTTTGTTATGCTTGACGTTTTCAACACCTGCAAAAATTGGTATGTGAATGGAATTGAAAGTTAAATATTTCAGAAGAAATCCCCGATTCTTTCCTCTTGGCAGGGCCTGTTTTCGAGAGAAATGAGATAAAGCGCACTGTCTGACATAAATTGAAAGCGACTTCAAAGATGTGCGAAAAGTGCGAGGTGAGAAGCAGCTTAATAAAGTGATGCATGAAAGATTGATGAGCCTTTTTCTCAGAAACATTCGAGATATGCCAGGCATGTAATATTTCATACGATCATAGGCATTCAAGTGCATTGTTTCGCGTTCCCACGCCTACGGTAAGGATATCGCATCCGGATCAGAGGTCACCCATGCCAAGCAGACTTTCCATTTTTTGGGTCGGTTATTCGGTGTCACGGTGTCGGACTATTCTGGGAAGAAAAGCTATTCATTCGTATATCGGTTGGCCTAGCAGTTCAATGTACGTACGGACCAAATTGCACTCATCCTTCACCATGAGCAGGGAATTAGGAATGCATGGCGCAACCCAAAGGGGAACTGATCAACACTGATTGCTTTGTCATGACTTAATTGTGATTCGATGATCTGTTGCAGGAACATGACTTCAGGGTGGGGCTATATTTGTTCTCAAGAATTAAATTTATAAAGTATAAAACTTTCGAAATGTAAAGTTCACATTTAGCTCGCCACACCCGTAGCCCGAATGACAGCGCTGGAAAACTGCAATGTGCTCTCGGTTACCAACAGCGATTATCACTTTGTGTATAAAACTCCCCTGAATACTAACGTGGCAAACCGGAAACCATAAGAAACGGCCCAGAACCCGAGAAATGGGACCCCTTCCTTGCCCGTTGATTTGCGCATTGATGCGACTCTCATCGCTGTGCCCTCTTCAACACTACGCTCTCTGCTATCTAATCACTCGCCACGTATAGACCTGCGGCGAGTGATTAGATAGTCGGTGGGCGTACCCCGCCAACCGCGCCAAGAGTGAGCCATGCTAGATCGCCGAGGTCAAATCTTTCGCTGCCAATTGCGCGTCGGTCAGCACCCTCAGGAGGTCCGCCTGTCTCCCAACTATGCAATTTTCCCTTCTTTGACCTTCGTTCTTATCGTGAATTCCTCCTTTGAGTAGGGCGAGCACTACCATTCATAGCGGCATCGGTGGAGAAGTGCTCTTGAAGACTTTCCACAATTCGTCTAGAAATGGTCCGAGGATACGGTCTCTGAACCAGGAAAATAGGATGATATGGCCGGCCTAGCGTGGACGAGCCTGCGGGCGATGACTTACCGTGGAAGAGATCGGACAGATATGATACGAGATGGATGGAATAGGACATTTACCGTCTTTATCAAAACTTCACTTGGAAGGGCCATGCACTCCTTGATTTTCCTTGAAGTGTTAGAAAACCGCAAAGAAGTGCTCATCGCATAATGGTCGCGCAGGAAACTTCAGAAAATCGGTACAATCATGCAAAGTTAGGGCGTTACCGCTACCCTAATATGTAAACACGCAACATGATAATAATCTTAGTCTGATAATGCGCGACGCAATTTAGTGCTACCCGCTTACATTCGATCGCCACGCTATCTATGGCTGCCTTAGCCTCCTGAAAGCGCTTAGGGAGAGCTTCCCAAGGAATTACTCCTTCGTCTGGTGAGAGGAGCTCTGTGAAGAAATCATCCATGTATCACCGCTGCAAATTTGCTTGGGTGTCTTGTTTTGAGGCGCCCAGTGGTGGCGTGCATGAAAACGACCGCCTGCTGATTCTTTCTTGGCCTCTGTTTGTGAGGTATTTTCTTACATCACCAATTCAGTGACCACCTTTGAATGGAAAAAATTCGAAACAATTGGATTTTCTAACGAATCTTCATCCCTTTTTTATCTTATTCTCTCGGGGATTTTATCATCGTGAGTTTCATTTTGCTTCCTTTTTCTGTTCGTCCGTCGTAATCCAAAGGAGGGCAGATGCCACAAGAGCGCGGATTTGGGGTGCAGCTCTGAGCGGCTATAGCGGATGAAATGGCGGAGAAGCGTCGACTTCGATCAGCGGATCAGTTCTTGCTTATCGACTGGGCGCACTGTGGTGGTAAACCAGGAGTGTCTATGATTTGACCTTGACAAGGGCGAGGGATGCGGGCCTAAGGGGCGGCCGAAGCCAACACTGGACTGATACGCAGTTACACGAGAGGCGGTAGAAATCTAAGTATGGCCGGTCCACAGTCTGATGCGAGGACTCGCATCGGAAGTAAGTGGCGGTTAACAAAGCGTTCGGGGCGGAATGAGGGTGGACGCCGCCATTGAGCGGGACGAAACATCACGAAGATGAAGAACAAGAAAAAGATTAGAATGAGGGCAGAGTTCAAATGGAAAAAAATACAAATGGTTCAAAGTATTAGCCAAATTAAAACACTTAAAATGTCACGATGGATTCCGGGTCGTCATTGCCAGGTCACTTTAAGGGCCCAAACCATGACTAACTCATGTACGAAAAATCGTTTTGGCGTAAGAGTTTTGATCGCTGCTGTTTATTCACAGGTAAACAAGAGAATTCCTCTACTATAATAGTATCGATTATTTGAAAAGGGTTCTCAAGTTATGGATGAAGTTATGGGCGGAAGTGGTGTAGTGGCAAGTGGCACGCTTACCACGCGAGCGGTCCGGGGATCAAATCCTGGGTCGTGAGTCGCCCGGGCCAACCAAGCCTTCCATCCCTCCGGGGTCGGTTAATTGGTACCAGACTTGTCTGGGAGGATAAAACACTGACTTGTACATCGGCTGGCCCCCGCAAGTCATTGTATAGGCCACATCGCATTCAAACGCCACTACGAATGTACAAATGGAAGTAGAATGCGTGCCGCATCCCAAAAAGGGATTGATCAACGGCAAATGCTTTATCCTTCTTTCCTTAACTTATGCTTTTCTGCACAGCCAATCCTGTGACACTTATGCACAAAAGTTATTATAAAGTTGCGAGCTGACTGGTCCAACATCTGGCTCCCGATCATCGGCATCAATTCTTAAATCGAAGGCAAACTATATTACTTGCAGTTTACAAAAATTGGGAACAACCAGAACAGTATCTGAGAAACAGAGGGAATAGGATGTCGTAATATTGTAGATAGCAGTTATTTAAGGGGCACAGCTCACAAATTTATGTTGCCCCGTTTCGCATCTCCAGGTTCAATTTGGATTCCCATTTCATGCTAATGTGCATTCCTACATGTCAGTGTGTAGTCAAAGACCTAATCAAATTCCGCAGGTGTTCCAAGAAGTAGTCAAGTGCATGGCGCACTCCGAATTGGTTTGGGCACTCATGTCTCTGGGTGTAACATCCAAGTGAGTAGACCATTATAACACTTGTGGCTAAGCCTTAGCGAGGGGAAGGAATTTGGAAATACATGAGCAACATCTTTGCTGGTGTTCCTTCCCTCTCCTGGGCTTACAATTAGTCCTACTTCGCGAATTTTGAATGCTCTGGAAATACCCTGTTTTGGATGTCCCACTAAGGACATGGGCACCTTGATTTGTAAACAATGACCACTTCATTCTCGCTTCTTTCTTGAGAGGTACGACGCTTCAAGCTGAGGTATTTGCAATTCTATGAATAGATTCCAACCAATCAGCTAAATTTGCATATCTAGCAATGCCTAACGGGTTACAGCAACTGCTGTACTCACAAGTTGGCCGGTATGAGTTGAGGTTGGTTGAAGGCAAGGGTCAGGATCAACAGATGTGTTAATCACGCTCAAATGTGGAAATAGACATGGGAAGTG
>MU882810.1:0-18186 GCA_036418205.1 Ostertagia ostertagi
CCCTGAACTCCTTTTTCCTGAAAAAAATTACTCTTGTTCACAGCACATATTTAGATTTCATCGAAATTTCTCAAAAACTCAACGACTCACGTTCCTGGAGGCACGTCAGATGCTTTTCCCAGTACCTCGGTTACAACCGGTGACGTGTCGGGATTTTGGTCTACAGAGCCAAACATTCTGAAAGCAAGGACAATCTTGGTGTGTATCGCGTATACTACAAAGCAAAAAAGAGACAAAAACAGACATATCCATGATATTGAAATTTTACGGAAGGGTAGGAATCTAAAAATGCTTTATCACCAAAATCATCGGATTCAATTATTCCAAACGGCCCGTAAACGAAATCGGCGAAGCCCAATGTTCAATTCAAGTATTATATATTTTACAAAGCCAGCATACTGAACTTCCACTTAGTGAGCTCAAAAGCATTTTGTGAAAATGGTTTAGATTAGTCTGAAGCCAACGATTTGAAGGAAGTTGTCCTAAACAGAGTGGGCCAAATCAATTAACAACGGGTTTCGTGCGCCTTCTCGATTACTTTCGAGCCTGCTCTGGCCATTGGGCTTGCACTACTTCGCTTATGATCCCCTAAAGACAACCATGAAGAAAACGAGACTACTGAAAGGAGGAAAAAACAGGGCAGAGTCATGTTTACAAACACCCGACGTCCACACATACATATGTGATCACTTCTAGCTTGTTTCTTTTACGCAGTTCATCTGTCTGTAGTGCTGATATAACCATTAAGCAATCGTAGGGGCACCAGTGGGCTCGAGCCACGTCCGAGATAGCACACACCATCTTCAAATCTGCACTGTTCCAAAAATTCTTTGACCTATTCGACAGTCTTACGGCCCTTTCTCTACAACTCTCAGCTCAGCCGTAAGGGCTGTACTATTCATAGGATAATTTTACTTCATTTGTATATCAAAGGGAAGATTACACGAGCAAGGTCAGAGATCAGTCGTTGGACAAACCAAGTGATGGGATCGGATTTGTAGAGTTACTGCCGAATGGTAAAAAAGAGGGTGGATCTCGAAAGGCAGCGGAGTTAGGCAAAGAGAGCAAGGTCGTCACAATCAAAACGGAGTGATGAGGGAGATGAGGCGACTGGAATGGAATCGTGGGACCAGACAGCTTCACGTCATTGAATTTTATGTAACACAAAGAGGCACCGAAATTTATTTCAAAAGAATTTCCAAAAGTTCACAAAGTATTCGAAAAACTCCAAAATTCCAAAAACCAGCAAAAAATTCAAAAAGAACTCCTTTGAAGTCTTCTGCGATATTTCGGTATACAACTCTTCGGGACAGCACAATACTACGTCATTGAATTGCTAAACCACCCAGAGGAATACGGTAATCAGAGTCTTCAAAGGCCAAGCCCCCAGATGGCAATGCGTCGGTGATTCAGCCTACCATTTTACAAAGTAAATTAAGCATACGAGACTCAAAAAGATGTTTTAATTGAGATTTCATGCAAATGTCTGGTTTGAAAGTGAATCATACTCTTTCTTTAAGAATTACTTCATTTGAATAATGCTTTCTCTCTCCTATGTAGTTATGGATACAGTACACATTAAAAGATAAGCAGAGGTAGCAAATGTTACAGTAGGCTTAACTAAACGTTGTGAAGTCGCTATTTGATTTCCAAGCTCTGCTGTGTATGTCACGCGCACGCTTTTCGACACAATCGCAACATACTGCCAGTGAATCACTCCTTGTGTTATGTCGCTAGCTAGAAAAGTCTTTCCGGACGCTTTTTCATACGTTTCGTTGCATGTTATAGGGACACGTCCGTGGAGCACGAATTGATGATTGTTTTTTTTCGCTAGCTAAAAAGTCTTTTCGGACGCTTTTTCAAAAAACGGTTCTTGTGCATGTTATAGGGAACACGTCCATGGTGTAGCACGAATTTTGATGATTAATTTTTTTCTGGGCCCTGGAACTGAAAGGAAAAGAGCGGAGAACGTTTCTTACGTAAACTGTTACATTTTTAAATATCTCCACAGCATTTGTAGTGTTGAATAGTTGGTTTTTTTTGCTCATTGAATAAGTTCTGGTATACATGTGGCCAAGAAGGTGAAAATTAGAGAAATGCAAAGATTTGCTTCCAATGGGGAACCCATAAGTCTTGGTTTCTACATATTTTTTTTCGGCTTTTTCAGAGCTGCTCTAAAAGACTGTATGTTGCAAGTTTAATGCTTTCCAGCGGGACCCTATAACAAGCAAAAAAACCGCTGAATCCGCTTTTGAAAAACGCTCCATGTGTTGGGAGGGACTCCGTTTACAGGTAGGGCTCATACTGATGCTCTACTACAAGTTCTTCGTTACGGGCACCATTGTGTAGGTAGAGGCCTAGGCTGCGGAACTCAGTTGGCCGTGGCAGCTCGCCAAAAGCCCTCGTACCGCGACAATACATATTTCTTTCTTTAATGACGATTTGCCGAATTCACCTGATTTCGAAATGAGCATGCAGCACAGCTAGAGAAATTCTCGGAAGCTGCGGCAAGATTTCTTTCCTCTCTTAGCGTAATCCCCTGGTCGAGCTGTAATGACTGCCACCTATCCTGGACCTTAATCATCATCTTGATGACGAAATAATTAGACGATCAACTCCAACTCGAAAGTGAGGTCGCCTCCTTTCTCGACCCGCACTCCGCTGGGTTTTGGAAAAGGAGCATCAAGAAATTTTCTGAGCGTTGAGACAAGTGGTGGACACTCATGGTAGATATGACCGGTCAGAGTTGTAAACAAAAGTTCCATAACAACCTTCACAGCAGCCTTCCACGAGTTTAGAAGATTTTACCACAGTTCAAGATGCACGCAACGCGCTTTCATCGAATGCTCCGCATAGTGTCTAGTTAGACTGTTTAAGTAAGACACCTAGAACTGCGCGGAAGCCGGCATCAAGGAGCAGTGAGAGCTACAGTCTTTAGAAAGGGTAGGGCGTTGAAGAGATTATGCAGCAACTCCAGAATAAGGTGGTAACGGTAGGCCTCCTTGAGCTCGAAAGCGATGACGTCATATTCTGAAGACGGTGAGGGCAGTGAAGGAGGGTCTACACCTGCTTATGGAGAGAAACTACGAATATTTGCTAATAAAGGTCCTCAACGAGCCGCACCCCTTCGAGGAAAAGTCTGCTGGCTTTGAGCATTGGCCAAAAGCTGACTCTGGGGTGCACCCCCTTCCCCCAGATTATTCACAAAAAATAAAGATGTAAATAATTTTCGAAGTACTTCAAGTTAAAATTGGATGAGCCAGTTCAAGTTTCTTTATAATCACGGGATATGCCTTGTGGAAAAGAATAGCACGCTATCACTAATTTTCCATGAAGTGATCGCTATGTGAGCATTAGCAAGGGGAGCGCCGGAGGCGCATCATCCGAGTATCCAATATTCTAACAGAGTCGAATAATTTGTTGCAATTCCCTCATCAGATGAAGCCCATATGCTACTGTGGTTGGTTCCGATGAGTCGTTTTTCCCCCCTCGAAAAATATGATACAACCCCCACCCCACTCCTGTGATTTGGATTGAATTCTCAAAGGCTGCGTGGCAAATGCTTAGTCTCCGAATAAGCTTCAGAGGGATAACTAGGAAGATGGATCAAATCCAAATTGAAACGTCACTAAGATTCTATATGGGAGTGGAATACATGGCGCACCCCAGAGCTGGATTCCCAATGCCAATTGGTCTTTAGCAAAGGTAAGGATAATGTGTAAGCACGACAAATGAAAAGGAGGAAAATGGAAACAAGGAAGAAAGAAACAGAATTGAAAGTAAATGAAGGTGAAAGCAAAACATTATACTGCACAGATAATGAGTTATTGAGGGGAGAATTGCAGGGAACACGCAGAGGGAAATAGAACTTATCCTGAATAAGGTAAACCTGTGATACCCTTAGAAATCACTCTGAATTTGAGGCTGGGAGATGAGTCGCGAGAACGCGACAGACTGAAACAGCTCTCCCTCTCTCTCTCTTGAAGCGATCAATCAAGGTCCCATATGGCTACTTGCAAAGGTCATTTATAATACAAAAAACATAAGAGAACGTGCAAGGGCACATATTTGTTACAGTCGACATAAGTTTTCTTGACCTTGTATTCATCAAGTTGCAGCACAGAGGTCTCCAAAAGATATAGAAAAAGTCAGAAATTCACGACAATTGGCCCCATTCAGAAACGAAAATACATAGACGCCGAAAAAGGTGCTGTGCAAGAAAAAAAAACGAAGGAACGACCCTGAACCAATGGAATGACACCCCTTTTTTTCTTTTTGCCTGTTATGTGTGCGCTCTGCAAAATTATTTCATCAGTGTCGACCCTTTGTTCTGGCGCTCTACTCTCTCGCTCTCCCTCTCTCCAACTATTTAAGACGATACCATCGCAGTCCAATTAAGAAAGAAAAACCATTATAAACAAAATAATAGATACGGTTCGTTTCGCTCCTTCCTCAGACGAACCTTATTATATTTCGTCAATCCCCGGAGCTCATCAGTGAGTTGGGATTGGCGAAATAAAGACACAGGGGAAAGACGAATAAACCTTGATGTAACGTACTTTCATGCAGAGGAGCATGCAATGAAATGAATTGTATATTGACTAAATGAATGAAAAAATAAGTTGATTAAAAATGTAAAACTATAAAGTGTAAATGGTGGGTGTTTGTAATTGTTCCACTAACAATTAGATAGCACTTTAGTGACGAAGTATTCCTTCCACTAACTTACTAATATTTTTATAATTATTAGCAATTGAAAATTTGTAACATATAAACTTATTTTTATAAATGCACTTAACTATATTAGTTATAATAAAGTTCTCATGGTAACCATTTCCTAGTAACACTCTTATGAATTCTGTTAGTTTTTCAGTAAAGGTGTCAAAAACGGAACAAGTGTTAGCTATTCTAAGTGTTTCAGTGTATATGACGGAGCCTTTATTGTTTATGGAGATATTTGTGTCATTGTGTGGGAATCTGATGACCTTGAACTGAAAATCATCTGTTTTGTTATACAATCTAGTTACAACTCTGTCATTTATTATACTAATTGTTAGATCCAGATAATTACTAGATGTTTCACTTAAATGTGTTTTTTTCAATTCAAGTGTATTCATGTACACTTCTGCTAGATGCTTGTCAATATTATCCTCGGTTTGGTTATGTATTACTAGCAAATCATCCATATATCTGAATGGAATGAATAACTTATTTTTATTAAACTTACATCTAATTGTATTCCATAACGGAGAGGGTAAGATCAGCTAACAGTGGACTGAAATTACCTCCTTGTGGTACTCCTTTGTTTTGTTTAAATATATATTTGCCAAATGTGCAATAACTGTTTTTTAGCAAATAATCTGTGAAATATATTAAATCAGCAGGTTTGTAATATCTATAGCTTTTAGTTGTTGATTCACCATCTGTATAGAAGACGTGATAGCCATTAGTGGCTATTAGCGACTTATTAGCATTCTTAAAGCAAATGCTTAAGATATGCTGTATCATAAGCCGTGTCACCGAGAGGGGAGCATTGGCAGAAGCGGGTCAGCATGGCGGTTGCTAAACTACAGGCACGCTGGAAAAATCCACGTCTCGCGATTCCTCAACGAAACCGTCTCTCAGTAGTGAGCTCTTCATACATCCTCTGAAAGTACCACTATTTTGAGTTAAGAATACGAAGTGAGCACAGATTAATTGAGTGGAGGTGGATTAAGTGTTGTATGGATGAAGAAAAAACCAAGAAAATGGCCCAGAACAGGAGAAATGGGACCAATTCCCTGCTTGTTGGGTTCCGCACTGATGTGACTCTCATCGGTTCTTCGCTCTTCAACGCTAACACCTCTGCTAAACGGCAGAGACTCAGGCACGAGACGACGCGAGAGGGGGGGGCGGGCACGCAAAAATGCGCCAATTGCGCCGCCAGGAGGGCCATGCAAAATCGACGAGCATATTCTTCGCAGCGAGTTGCGAGTCGGTATGCACCCGTAGATGCTTCGTTTGTTTTTCTAGGTAAGTTGATCTGACTGCGTAAATCTCCCCTTCAGACCTTTGACTGTGGCCCCCTTAAAATTGAGCATTCTCCGCAGGCACATTATTACAACGAAAACCATGCAAATACGAAAACGGAAAAAGAGAATGGAAAGAAACGAAAAGACAAAGCATTATAAGTCTATGGAGGTACATAGAAAAATTGAATTATATTTTGGGTTGGTTTGTTTGTTAATTAATCGCTGCTTGTGGCGCAGTTCGCCTTGCGATTTTCATAAGAGTGTCTGGGTTGTAAACAAACTTTCGCCAGATAGGGCTCGACCACAAATTTGCTTAACTGGGCAAATACAATCGAACCAGTATTGGAACTGAGACACCGTTCACTGTGTCAATTGCGTAATGACCTTAGAATTTAATACAAAGAAAGGTGTTTTCAAGGAGAGGCTGAGGAAATTCATCCGAGGAGGACCAGTAAGTTTCAGAGCATTCAAGAATGTTTCTGCAGACCGTCCACATAACCTATTAACCTGCATTTCATAATGTATGAAAAGGTACAACAATATTTTTGTCTGTCAAAGAAAAATTCCAAACAGCTTACCAATTTTTGCGGTATGGAAAAAACTGCGAGGGAATAATTTTTATTCCCGCTACTCCTCCTACTGCACTTAACCTTCAGAATAGTGTAGGTCTTCCGCTTGTGTCAATTTAGAAACCTTTTGGCAGGAGTTATTACGCCCATGAACCGAGTATGAATAGAAGAATGAAAAATAAAAATAATTTCAATAGAAGGAGAATCACAAAAATTGTTAAATATTCAAGAATAGGACAGGGGGAAGAATTATAAAAATTATCAAGCACTACACGCTGACTAACCTCTTCTTAGGATTGTGCCATAAATTATTTCCACTCGGAATCGTACGGCACATTTGCGACTCAGCCACACAACGAGTTGCGGGCCCAGCCGATGCATAAACCAGCGCTTTTGTCTTCGCGAACGAGTTTGCAACCAACAAACCAACCCCGGCGAAAATGAGGGCCTGGGTGGTCTCACGTAGGCTAGATTCGAGGCAGGATCGCGCGCGTGAGGGGATCAAGAACAGAGAGAAACCATGCGAAATTTTAACAAATGTAATAAACACGGGTCTTCAAAAACGCGATCTGCTCGCAGCATGGGACTGTGTTCGAAGTCGCCACAAATTCAATTGAATTGGAGCGCAAACGTTCACGTATCCTAATGATTTGGAGACAACTGCAACGAGGTTACTGTAGCAAGGCGTCATCAGTTTTAAGATTAGGCAAATGGACCACAAACACGATTAAAGGCAGGGTACGGTGGTCTGCAACTGTGCGAATGAGCAAGCGACGGGGACCATCGAGTCCACGCCCCTTCAATGCCACAAGATTTCGACAAACTCCCTAGCAGTTGCATTCAGACGAACTTTTCCAGTAATAAATCAGAAAAAAGGGAAATGTCGAACTATCTCACTGCTTTGTTTTCTTCTTCATTTCAGCTCATTTTTCTCTCCTTTTTTCTTTTTTGTATCATGGACTGATCAGCCGTACAACCCATGGTGCACGTATGTACCTTTTACGCGTATTAAATAAATAAATAAATGAGGTGTTTATGATGACATAAAATATACAAAGTTCACAGGAGATAGAGCCTGGAACATTTAACATTTCGACTCGATTATTTCCCGTTGGGAAAGGATGAAAAAACGGAAACTATTTCGCCTTCTGCTAACTGCGATGGAAAAGGAAACGGAAATGAGATGAAGGAGAAAGACAAGTAAAAAGAGAAAATGACAGTAATAAAGAAGAAGGAATGAAGAAAATCGAATCAAAGCTCATGTAAATGCTATATAATTCCTTCAATCGGTGAACTGACGGGATAGCTTGCCAGAAGCAGTTGCTTGAATGACCCATCCCGACTAGGGATTTGAACAAAGCCGTAATCGCCCATGATCCGACGGGTACCTTATTGAGCTCGACCCGTGCACAATATTCGCAAAATTCTGATGCCATCGATATTATGGAGGTTATCATGAAGTTTGCTAATGTAATAGACAGGAATGTGCCCTTCCATATGTACTTGGCAGGGTGCATTGAGTTTGAAGCAAAGGGGTATTTTTTTTATTAAGTATAGAGCGGGAGAGACTGCTCCCTACCCTCCCTCCCTCCTCCGCCAGGAATATTGCATTCCACGACGCGCTAGAACAGGAGCTGGACAGTTCTTTGTATATTATGTTGCTAAGTGACATGAACTCTCAGCTGAACACTCTTGAGCACCGAATTGTCCATCCATTTGCAATGCACGTGTGTGGCCATCAATCATTTTGAAAGTGGGCGACAATCAATTTGAAAAACAAAAACAAAACAAATAAATAGGTTGCATATTCCATTGCTACATGAATAATTGCCAGCGTTTTGGCGTTTAGTTTCATTTATATGTCATATTAATGACAGCAGGGAAGGCTCTACAACGAAGAATCTATCATCTAAGTGCTGCTAAGAAGTGTCTCTCCCCTCCCCCGAAACAGCCTACGAAATAGCTTTGTACAGCAACATTGTGTTCCAACATGGCAGGGACCCCAGGTGAAAGTGGCGGTGGCATCCATTTCATTCTGGAGGTCTCCATTCCCCATCTTGTTTTCAGTGTACTGTGGGGCAAGGGCAAACTCATAGTCAGTGAAACAACCATACCACGGAATGCCAACTTTCGAATTGAATCTATAATACTAGGGATTCTGGCACGCGATATCTAGAAAAGGCAGTTCGACGTGACAAAGAAACTCGTATGGACAACAGTTGGACACTCTAATAACTCTGGAACCACATCACATGGTAAAGACGAAAATTTGTTATATTTACCCCTAGACAGTTATCATATGCAGAATCTCATTCTCCACTAAGCAACTTTCGTGTCCCAAAATAAAAAAAATGATAAAAAGCTCACTTAGAAAATGTAAAAATTCAACACCTGCCCTATATAAACCCCCCCCCAGTTTGTACTTCAAACAGAAACGAGCACCTACACATAAAGCGCAAATTCTGCAAAGAAGGTTTTGCCGAATCCGTAGCTTTCGACGAATTGTTACCTACATAGGAATCCCCTACCTACCTGTCTGGATTTCCTGTAAAGTGGAAGTTAATGCAAGCAAAAAGACCAAAGAACCTTGATCTCTCAAGAAGGCAAAGCAGAAATCCTGGAACCATTTCGACACTCCTCAGTTGCGTGCCACCCTTCTTCATCTGAAGGCGTTTGTAAACGCTGTACTTCGCAAATCTTAATCCTAATCTGGTCGTGTTTTGTGATATGAATGACAAAAACTTCTCCCAACTTTGTTTGTTCCACTAGGCTACCGTGGGTTTTGACGAAAAAATAACGTGTGTGTCCTCATAATTTTGGGCAGGGTCAACCGTTACGTTGGACCGATATTGGACCGACGTTGGACCGATGTTGACCGCTCTCCGCGCCGGCATTCGCACTCGCCTTGCGCGAGCCGTCTGTGTCTCCGTGCGTACGTTCACTCTCGGCATTACTCTCACACGCTAGAGAGCCATGCGTTGGACTTTGTCCAACGGACGGTTGACCCTGGTTAGGGCCACCCTGTAGGTCACTGCTGTCCGCGCCCCGCTGCGCTCCGGAGGGCGGTTATCGGACTTTTTCTGAAGCCAAATCGGTAATTTGACAGGACTGTTATTCATAGCTTAGGAACTTTGCGAATAGAAGTATAACACGGCAGGAGCAAATGAATATACGTATAACTTTGTCGCTTCTGCTGTCTGCATTGGGGACTCAGCGGAACTCTTTCCAGGACCTTCGCTTTTGCAGAGCTCAGTGGTACGGTCCCTCTGGGACATGATATGCAAATAGCCGCAGATTTCGTAACCGTCGTTTCGTTGCTGCAAAAATTGCTCTGCCAATCGCACTTCCATTACTGGTAAAATACAAGGAAATTGCTCGCGCTGAAATTGATGAATTCCTTGGAGAGCCGACTGCTTTCTCCGGCTTCCATGAAAAAATGCGTCAGCCCATTTCCAAGGCTAATGGCTTTTTTGTTTTTACGGCATGCGTTTGGGCACACAGCGTAAAAGTTCTGCTCTCACATCGCTTGGCTTGAAATTTTCTCCCACTTAGTGAACAGAAACTTTGATTTGCTGACCTCAGGTCAAGGAGAGATCTCGACCGGGGATAAAATACGTAAACTCCTTGTCGTAATGGCTGCATTGATTTCACTTATCTACGCCGATCACAACCACTTAGTTGAAATGCGGTGCATAATCACGATAACTTTCAAATCAGAAAGGTCCTTTAGGTCACAAGCAAAAGACACCACTTTAACACATTGCGTACCGCGTACGCCACCATGTGGCGCACGATCTCATTTATTTGACATTTTTATTTATTTATTTATTTGTGCTTGAACACGCCATAAAATTAGAAATAGCATGAAGTTAAAAATTTCCAACAAACTATCAAAAATATCAGTAACAAACCAGTGATAAATCAGCGACCTGAGGTTGAGTTCACTAGCCTATCTGCGATCTACAAGAAGAGACGTATGAGCTTGCGAGCCAAGCGGTTCGCAGTACTTTAAGAAATGGTGGAATATTTTCCTAGGTTTTCGAATGTTTGCACTCATGTTCAGAGCCGGAAAACAACGCTTGTCATCAGGATTAAAAGTGTTTATAGTTTAATGATGATTCTTTATAATAAAACATAGAAAAGAGACGGAGGTGCCTGTACAACGACGGTCCGCAATGTGTTAAGAGCCTGGCTCTAACAATCTATGAGATACGCCACAGGTTCGACTTCCATTCAGGCCATATTAAAGGAGGCATCTCGCATTCCAAGCCATAGCCGCAAAACAACTCTTTTTGATTTTTTGCTCCTATTGTTCACTTGAACCAGCTGTCGTCCCGTTAGTTCATCGAGCTGCTCGGGCAAACATCAGCTACGTCTCCGTTCGCCTCCGCTCCCTATCACAGAACTGCAGAGGATTGTTTAGCATCATATTCCTACTGACGTTTTATCCCGAAGCCCCGTTTCTTACCAAAACCTAAGGCCGCGTTCATAGTTCGCGACTTGGAAGATTGGGATAGCAGGCGATAGGTTAACACGTTGACGACCGTGTGGTATGATGTTATACCACACTTTCGCATGGGGCAGGCTAATTTTCCTTAATTTATTTGGTGTTCCACAACGGTCCATGTACATTATTGAATCCGAAAAACTATTTCTTCATTACTGATAATGAAAACGCTGAAGGATTGATGCCTATTGATGAGAGAATACGAAAAATGTTGAAGCAGTACGCGCACAACGGCGGTCGTCAACGTGTTAAGATAGTAGTGGAGTAGGATATTGCGCTGGGACGGTAGTAAAGTCTCCTAAACGGCCAGTCTATAGTTGGCCAATAGGTCACGTTGACGTCGCCTTCGTCCGCACCTAAAAAGCATTGGGAAAGGCGGGAAACTCGCGCTGACCTGCCGCAATGGGCGAGGTCTAGGCCACATCTTAAGTGGCCAACGTATAAGGTGGCACCTTGCCTAGACGGCGAACCTGGCAGAGAAAGGAGAAAGTGCATGGAGATTGCAGAGACGCAGAGGGTCATGTAGAGGGCGACTAAAATGTACCCCTGAGTACATTTTAGTCGCCGTCTATCTGCGTCTCTTCAATCCCCATGCACTTCCCCTTTCTCTGCACGTCATGCATTGGTCGCATTGAGCGTCTCTGCGTCCCTGCCATGCGCAGAGCGCAGGGAAGAAAGGGGTTCGTGGAAGGTGTTGAGTGTGGGCAGCAAGAAAGCCACTGGAGCTATCGAATAATATTGATAATTTTCTGCCAATAAGGTGATCAGCTGTTCTGCATGTCCCACTTATTGTTTAAATCTGTTATAAGGCTCTTCTTGTGGTCCTGGAGCATTTCACCTGTACAATCATCTAGGCCATGATCCCACACTTCAAGCGCGTCGATTGGCGCAGTGGGTTCGTTCCCTATTGACAATGGATGACTCGCGGGATCAATTCTCCATGATACGCGGTGTTTTTCACGCGCTCCTAGTTTACTGAGGCTGGTGCTTTCTATAGTTCTGTCAAATAAACCAGCATTTTTGGCGGTGCAGTGGCAACGCACTCTCGCTTGATGATTCCAGTCATGGCGACGCAGGCGCGCTATGCTAGGAATGTCTGAAGTTCGCCATTTCAGACCCAGGCTGTCTCGTCTTTCATTATTCACCGTTTACGGCCGTAGTTCACCACCTTTAACTCCCAGCCTATTGCACTTTACTACCTTCTGGCAAAATTGGATACCTATTTATTGGAATTGCTGAATAGTAGATCAGGCTTTCAGGCTAAGCGATCAATCCGTATCTAATGTTATCAGCGAACTATCCCAATCTATCGGTATCCTAATCTCCTACTCTAATACAATCCCACTATCGTTATATCGTAATCTACTCTCTGCGATTTTAATCGATACGTATCATATCTTGACAGCGCACTATCCGACTCTCCTACTCTCCTACAATCCTAGTCTACTACCATCCTATTCTCTTCGTAGTAACATATCTTTTTTATTGTCGGCTACCCTCCTTATCACGCCGGAGTCGCGAACTATGAACGCAGCCTAACAGAAGTGACCATATCCTAGCCTTCTAGTGCTCTCAGAACATCCAAGCTCTCCTCTGGAGACTGTATGACACCATGCTGAGAAAGGGACACCTGTCCCGATCCACTTCCAGATTTTGTGAGCTCATGTGCATCGAACCCGCCCTAAAGTGGTTAGTCTTCACCATAACAAACAATCGGTCGAGTTGGTTGGAAGTTTGAGCAAACTCCTCGATATATGCTGTGTATGTTATTGTAGAAATGAGTTGGTCCCTCCTGGACTTTGACAACACAGTAGCGTATGCATGAGGAGGTAAGTGTGTACATATTTGTACTTGGCGCATACGTTGACGCAATAACGAAGTGTTGAGCTTGAATAAACAAGAGAGCAGCAACTGCCTCGAGTAAGTGAAAACCATTAAAAACCTTTCAGTGACTTTAAGACCACAAAATCTACGTCGAACCTTTTACCTGCTTGGAGAAAGTGATTGTTCTATGGCCACCACGCAAGCTGGCCCGGTGTCAATCTACTTACAGTAGGAGTCAAAAGTGTTCGCCGAAACGATTTTCAGGGCAATATTTTTTTCTCTCAAGCAACGCCCTCCAAAGATTGACATACCTTATTCAAAGAATAATATGTTCAAAAAAAAACTTTCTTGAGGCCGGCATGGTTTTTTTCTGGCAAAAAAGAGAAGAACGGAGAACCGTTTCCGGGCGAACACTTTGAAGTGCGCTGCTAGTAGTTCCGCTCATATAACTTTTGTCCCCTTCTCTGTAGATTAGATTCAAACCTGAACAATAATCAACTTGGGAATAAAGAAGGTAAACTATAGCACTAACACAGAGTATGTAATCTACCTCATCAACGACATGCTCCGAAGCAGAATTTTGGTGTCGTCGTGCCACGATAACGACATACTGTTGGTTGCGAAATGGGACGGTTGTGCAGAAAAGGGAAAAGAATCTGGTCCCAAATCTCTAGATGTGCTTGTAATATTCGCGATGCGGCTGGCTAAGCATGGGGAATGGTGGAAGAGAGAGTGGAGGCGCGAGACGACCAGAGGAGCCTACTAGACAACAACCTGAGAGAAGAAAAATTGCAGCTGCTGCAGCCCAAACGCCCGTGTCGTGTGGTTTCCGTGCACGGAAATACCATGTGATTGCCCTATGAGGCTCCACCCTACAGACCGGAAGAATCGTTCACACGACTTCTGCCCAGGTTGTGCCTTTTAAGATGCGAGCACGAATAACCTCTGCATGAACGAAGAGTCATGAAGGCTGCATCGTTTCAACTATGACGCCATTAAGGTGAATTGATCCCTTAGAGATTGAGAGCTTTGTTGCCAGGATGTAATCCGTACATTGTCGGACACGAAATATCTGTGCCCGTGCCGTTGTATCTCCCCGTCCACAACATGATGAAACAACGGGATTGTTTCCCAAAGTAGGACGCGAATAGTGACTGGTGTTTATACAGGATGGCTAAACATGTTTGTGTCAACAGGATGACCAAACCCCATCCCATATCGTCCGCGATCCGTGTTATTCAAGCTAGAGAGCATAACACCAGTGTTGAAATAATTGAGCCCAACAAACCTATGAAAACGAAAGGATCTCAAGCAGAGATAAAACCCTTCGCAAACGGTGACGAATTCGTGAGTACGGCTGCCCATTCCTACGATAGGCGGTGAACGATACGGTTCCGCGTGCTGTTATCAGTGTTCTTTGGCATTTCATGATGTGAAAGGAGTGACGTCTACGTGCAACAATCAGTATTTGTAGTTTAAATTTGTAGTTTGACAAGTAAAGCGCTATGGTTGATATAGCAACGTATGTAATTAAGCCCCTGTACATAGCTCTCTGTGAGCACTTATCACGGAGATAATCTCATGGTCAGCAGTCTTCCCTGGAAGGAGATAGGATTCGTGAAGGCGTAAATGACTGCACCATGTACGCCAATGGTATGCAAAATTATCCCCCAGCCTTGGTGAAAGTTTATGGTAAATAGGAAATATTGCATCAAGGACTAGTGAACGTCAAGAACTCCTTCAGACGACGGAAGGGCGGTAGTACGTTCCGCACTCCTCCTAAGTCACGTTGGTCTGGTCTACATTCAACTTGAACTCAGCCCTTTAAACCGCCTCGATTTGACGCTCTCGCCTGCGCTCTCTCGCTTAACCAGCGCTTTATGATTACTGTGATCTTATGTATTCAAACTTTGCCACAATATAATTGGCTCATCCACTACGGAGTCCCTCCTCCCTTCAAGGCTTAGTCCTAGAGCTCTCACCTTCTTGGTTGGGATTTGGAGCCGAGCCAGGCACCGTTCTCTAATCGTCTGTGCTCTGGCCTTTCGCGGCAGGGCTTTACAGACTACATGAATTTTCTTCTATGGTCGCAGACGATTAGAGAACGGCGCCTGGCTCGGCTCCAAATCCCAAGGAAGGAGGTGAGAGCCTAGGACTAAGCCTTGTAGGGGGAGGGACTTCGAGGTGGGTGAGCCAACTACAGTGTGGCAAAAGTTTGAATGTGTGAGATCACAGTGGTCATGAGCCGCTGATAAGGCGAGAGAGCGCAGACGAAGAATCGAGTAAGCTTAAAGCCACGAGTCAGGATTAGGCAACCAGCAGAAGTTCTTCCCAGGGTGCGATAGTGGGCTCCCCAAGCACTGAGGGCGCGACACTATCGCGACCCAAAAGTGCGCGGCAATGGCGCTAAGGCCTTGCCCGCCGCGCTGCCCGCGCTGCCAGCGTAATCCACCACGGCATACGTGGTCTCTGCGTCCTCTCGCGTACGACGTACTATCTCGCGTTCTCCCTCTCCTCGCAGCGCTGTGTCTCTCCGTCGTACTACGGCCGGCCTCCTAAGGGAAATTTAGTGTTTTCTATGGTGCTTTTTGCTTTTTCTCCTCACTAATGTTCCTCATTGCACCCCTTGCCTAATGTTTGAACAAAATAACGCATCAATTCAATCCCGACTCGTGCCTTTAAGGTAGCTTAAAAGACCGAGTTCAAGTATTCCGCCGACCAGGTCACGTCACCAGAGCTATGCGATCATTGAAGCCTTAAGCCTATGGTTGCGTTTCGGGTTAGTTTCAGGTTCCTTAGGGCAAAAGAGTGGTGTTCTAACCTGAGGAGGAAAAGCGAGACGCAGCCGCGGTGATGAGGAGGAAGGGAGAGAGACGGTGCTCGCTAAAGCATTCGAGTTATTTTATCTCGATAAAGTGAAAGGGACAGTCGAATTTCAAACTGGTCTTTCTGCCGATCCAACAAATCTAGAGCCACCAGAATGAACCCAGGAGGAAATGACGAAATGAATGAATGACGTCACAGCTTGAACAGTGCCCATGTGGTGCATAGGCTGCACAAATGCAGACTTCTGCTACAAAGCCCTATTGTCGGATTGGTCTGAAGGTTTACGGGGCCTAATCCACATATTATTGAGTTCCCACCATCTGGACGTACTTAGTAATATTTCTATCAGATCAAGCTCATGTAGACTTTTGTGATCACCAAATTTAAATCTCAGAGGTCGATAAATGAATGGAAGAGAGGAGGATGACTTGATAGCTATCACCCAGGGCACATGTGAACTGAACAGAGCAGAGGGATTGTCTCTGAACATGAGCTCATAAACGCTGAAATGTCGCTGACGAACTTGCCAGAACCTTATTTAAAGAAGACGTCAGAAAGAATTGAATTCTTCCATTGAACCGGCGGAAAGAAATAAAACACCGCAATAGGGAGATAAAATGGAAGGATAACGAACCGACAAGCCAGCAAATGAGATGGACGACTAAGAAAACGATTTAGAACGGGAATGGAAAAACTGATTACTGTCCTTGGGAGAAAGGAACGAAAAACGATTTGACGTCTTGCAGCATTCCTGGACGTCTAGGCATTTCATTAACTGTCGCAGAAAAGGAAATGAGATGAAAGGGAAATATGAATAAAAAAGAGAAGCTAATGGAAATGGAAATTGAAGGAAAGGAGGAAATCGAATCTTTGAAAGGGCTAGTAACCTACTTGATTTCATTATCAATTCACAGCGAAATGAATTCAAGACAATAACAGATGGACCTCTTCATATGCATGCACCCTCGGCATGGCCATTTTTGGAAGGTTGGCCAACAGGGCAGAAAACCGAGATCGCAACAGAATAGCACAAGAAATTCCAGAGAATCAGACACTTTTTTCGAGGATTTCACCACCGCAAGAAAAGGGCGCCACCACCTCTCATCCTTACAGCAAAAATAACGAAAGCACAAAACAACTTGAAAAGCGTACAACACCGTGAACCTATCCCTTTTGGGATGCGCCACGCATTCGGTTTCCACTTTGAATCGTAGCTGCATTCGAAAGCGATTTGGCATACACAAAGAATCACAAAGGCTGGGCCGATGTCCCCACCACTAAGTTTATCTTCCCATGCAAGTTTGAAGTAAGGTAACGGACTTCAAAGGAATGTTATTCTTGGCTTGCAAAGTTGAATACAGGATGGGCGGTAAGTGGGTGCGTTTACCACTACAGCAGCTCTACCATAAGAGGGCAGAAGGGGGTTGACCGAGAGGAAGGAACCATACTGGTATACAAGAAGATTGGTTTGATTCCTGTAGCACTGTGCTTGCAATAAGATTTTTATTTCTACGTACTCGACTCCAAAAAAATACGGGAAGTAGCGCCCACGAAAGAAGTAACGCTAAGGTGCAGGTGTAAGCCACACCCACCGCTTTTGTATCACTCATTTATTCATTTATAAAACTGCCGCATAGGTACGCTTCTATCATAATTTGTACAGCACTAATGAAGACACGAATACGGAAGCATAAAGGCAAAATACTGCTTTTAGCTCTGGGTTCTAGTCCCGCCTGCGGCGAAAGTTTTGTTCACAACCCAGCGTTCTTGTGAAACAAAATCCTGCTCTTAATGATGATTCACGGATGATCGCCTCGTCTAATGGAAGCACACAGGAATGGGACAGACCTGGATCATATGGAACTACGACGCCTTTAACCATTGCGCTTTCCTCTGCCGCGATACCAACGTACAGTCTCGGAGTCTGATTAGGTGTGTCTATAGATTTGTCGTGGTGGCCGCCGCACTCGATAGAAGATACGCGGAAAGGCGCTTCCAGGATGTTTTGCTGATATTCAGCGGAGTATGTTAGAAAGGATGAAACACCAGTTCGGCGGGGCCACTCTTCTGTGCTCTCCAATACTGCGGATAAGGACAAAAGCTCATGACATGTTATCGATCCATACAGAATTACTTCTGATAAGGACCGTTGAATTGAGTAAATACTCCTAAAGTGCTTTCAGATTTCGGCCTGCTGTGGTCCAAGGAAATGGTCCTGAACTAGGGTATGGCATGCACATCCTTTCCTAGGCGCAAGGGTGTAGGAGCCCAGGGTGGACGATCACATACCATAAATTGCCTAGGATGTGAGCAGGATGTGCGTGATGTAGGGCATACACCGGTCCTTATCAAAAGTGCACTTGAAATGAGTCGTTTACCTATATCTTATCCATAGGGTTCCTGTCCAAATTACTGCGGATAAGATAACAGAAAGTGGTAGACCTCCCCC
>MU882811.1:0-14754 GCA_036418205.1 Ostertagia ostertagi
ACCTTTTTCACACAGTTTTTTAAGTCAAAGTCTTTTGTAAGAGGTTACTGACGGCCTAATCATGAATATGGTACTAATTATTCATGCTAACTCCATTTTGCGCGAATTTTGGAACGTCAACTCGAAATGCAAAAATTTGTCACCACGAGGAATCGAACTAGGGACCCCCTTTTCTGGTATTCAGAGGGCCGTTCAGGAAAAATTAAACATGGTTCTGTGGTCCCCGCATCTGCCCCTATATCATGCAAAAGACCGTTTTCAAAAAGCTCGTCACGCCCTGAAAGACCTTCCTGGTAAGTGTGATCGAAGACAAAAAGATCGAAGAATGTTGAGTAGGGCCTCATCTTACGATAACCATGAACATGCGCGAAATGACGATTTAGTATCTACGCGATAATAAAAAGGCCGCCCCCAGGGAAGACTTCCAGCCAGGTGGAGTGATCCTTTAATGAAAACTTTTCAGGCAGGGTATAGCAAAGAATGACAACAAAACGAAATGGATGGCATGGATGCGTCTTGCACGGATGGCGCGATCAGTCTTGAAGAGCGGACATCAAGATATTCAAGGTGTGCTGCCCTATTCTGTACTCTCTAGCATAGTAGTGAAATACTACAATTACATCACATATTCCAACTTTTGTCTTGGACAGCTCTTACTGCTAAGAATCAGAGGATTTTCCCGTTAGTCATTAAGCCATATCACAGCAAATTTTGCTTCACACGGCATGCGGAAGACTTTTTCACGCGTGTCCGAACTGGGAGCGCTTCTATAGCCATTCCACGAAAGAGGCGAGTATTGAGTCCATGGAGTCGGTCCATGCACACTGCGGTAGGAATTTGACGATGATCTGACAATAAAGAGCGCAGCTTTGAATCTCTGGCTCTATCCTCCCGTGCAGAGTACCGGCACCTCCGATTGTGAGAAACAAAATGAAATGTTAAAAATGGTTGGAATTTTTGATAGTTGCAATGAAAATTTGATACGATAAAGTCTTCATGAAAATACGGGGCAACCGTTGCAGTTTTCAACAACATGCTTCACGGCTTTGTGAAACAAAAGAAAACATGGGAAACAAGGTAATCTCCATCACTGACCGCCATCTCTTGGCCTACTTTTTGCGGAAAACTTCGATGCCTCTGCAAAACTTTCTTGATCGATCCAAAAGAGTTATTCAACCGCGTCTATGCCATCTCATCTATTGACGTTGTTCTCATTTAGCGATCGATAGCAAGTAAGAAACGTCGTATCTTGCGACCACTTGCCAAAAGCTGTACCACCTATCAGTAGATATAGACCCATACCCATGGTATCTCAGCTGTACGATAGTTATGGGCAGAACTTCCTATCCATATCGAGTTGCCCCTCCTCTCGGGTCACATAGAATTGTGCCATGAGAGCGTGCCGGTGCAACAAATCAGATCGCATGCCGCAATTCGACGGCTCCTCATACGATCTGGTGCGCGGCCAACTCTATTCAGCCTTCGCACAGGACAATCCTCGGAAGAGCAGCGCAGACGTGCAGTTAGATCGTAGATGTTGAAGCACACAGACATCACTTCTCACCCTTTATGACGATGCACTTCAGCCAACCATTCGTGCGCCTGTACGAGGGCCATTCCTTAGCCACGTCGGCGCGTTGCAGACGATCGTGTTCGTGGGTGCGGTTACGCGCTGGCCAGTGTGCCCACCTTTCCCAACTGATGCAGGTGACCGGCAATGATGCTAAACGATACACCTGAGACTTATGCAATTTCACGCGCAGTTTGCCTTGGGTCTGCCCACACCAGCTTACGCAAACGATCAGTGTCGACTTCGAGTTCACGTCTCGATCGAGCGACGTTTCAATCTCGGAGCATGATAAGCTAGAGATAGTAACTAAAATTTCATACTGAACTTGCTAAACGCACAACACGTTTTCCTTATATGTGCATAAGCCAAGTGAGGGAAGGCCTTTAGCAGGAAAGAGTGAGATTTTTTGAGAACTCCAAGAACTTTCCTTGCAACCTGACACTTTGTCTCTCACTTGATTTCACCAGACGACAGCAGATGTTTTCACAGAAATATGAAAGAGTGTAAGGAAAACGGTGAGGTTGGCATTCTGGGACACTCCATAGGAATTGCTGTTCTTTCTTGAAAATCTTTCGAGAAGTACTGAAGCTTTCTGCCTTGTCTCGCAATTCAGCATACAAGCCTACCTATACAATGAGCTAGCCACCTCATTTGCTTGTTGCTTTCTTCAGCTAGGATTCCAATTTCTTCAAAACCTCTTTCTGAGCCTTCTTCCTTGTGATCACTGATATCCTTCTACCACTGAACCATTTCCCACGAAAGCTGTTCGAATGTACGCAGCAGGGAAAGAATACGCCTAGATAACGCTCAGGGCAAAACGGATCTGTGGCTGTTTTGAGCGAGGCGCTATAACACCACTTTCCACATGGGGAAGATTAACCCTTTACCAAGTGGAACAGAAAAGTTTTCATCGTGCGACTCTTCGGAGTCGCGGGGAGTTCTGTATCGAAGAGTCAATCACCTAATAGATGTCCTCAACGACATTGGGAAGCTGCCCTTAAAATTTACGAAACACGTGATCTGCTCACCGCCGGTGAGATCGGTAAGATTCCTGTCTGGTCAATCAGTGATTGACTCGATTAGAACGTTGACTGACAGGAGATGGGAGTGCTGCATAACATTATGCCTCAGGGAGAAAACGTTTAGGGAGATTTTCCTGCTCCTGCAGGCATTTCCGCAACCTTCGCAGCATCGACTCAACTTTCGCAGCCTTGATTCAATTTATTTATTTATTTGTTTATTTATTTATGCGTTCAATGACGCGCCATGTTGAAGCATTTGGCTGTATGCGAAATCATCATGCAGACTCAAAAAAAAACAATGGAATGAACGGAAAATTGCTAAAATAACCTGCCATAAAACCCGATAATTAGTTAACACATAAAAGAAGAGTGAATACCAACAAAAACAGAAGTCGTTCAGGCGAGCAGCTTCCTCCAGAACATGAGCAAAAGAGTGAGGAATGATACTGTGACGACTGAAACTCGACCCTAGCGGTAAAGTCACAAGAGGCTATGAGCGCTCTGACCAGAGTATGGGATAAACGCTGCAGTGTAAGCCAGCACCAGTCGGCCATGGTGCCCGTAGCGCCACTTGCGGGGTCATGGGAGCTTAATCCTTAATTCATTACTCACGATTTGTATAGGCTTCGAAGACTTCACTGAACTTTGAACAAGATTACCCATCTATTGAAAGTAGTTTCCTAAACTGCATCGAAAACGGCAACCAAAAACGTTACCTGGCGAATAATCTGAGGAGGTTCTCGTTAAAACTATTACCAGAACAACGGTCACGGCTGCTCCAAGCACAAGCACAACAATAAATATAGGTATCAGTGGGTTTACCTTCACCATAATCTCTGAAACCATGACCACATTATTTGGTCACCAACAAGAGCATTATACACAAGAAAACGATCATAATCCTTCTAGTGATTCTTTCAGTATCTGCTTACCTTTTCTACGCAGCAAATTACAATGCTCAAATAATAATCATTTCTGATCTCAAATACCAGGGCGGAAGTGGTGTAGTGGCAAGTGGCACGCTTACCACGCGAGCGGTCCGGGGATCAAATCCTGGGTCGTGAGTCGCCCGGGCCAACCAAGCCTTCCATCCCTCCGGGGTCGGTTAATTGGTACCAGACTTGTCTGGGAGGATAAAAACACTGACTGTACATCGGCTGGCCCCCGCAAGTCATTGTATAGGCCACATCGCATTCAAACGCCACTACGAATGTACAAATGGAAGTAGAATGCGTGCCGTGCCATCCAAAAGGGGATTGATCAACGGCAAATGCTTTATCCTTTATGCTTTCATCCAGATTTATTATACCGCCAGCTAAGGAATGTGCATCGTTTCACTTTAAATCATGCTATGCATGAATTTCGAAACTAACCTAACAAAATTAAATGCTATAACCTGATCTCCCTATTTCACAAAGGTATCGCGAACCGCTTGACCTCATCCGTTTCCTTTCGAATTCTCTTGTTCTCACAGATGCAGGTAGTTTAGTGAATTCAACTAGCAAGATTGTCCGCATGCATTTCTTACAGTTCATGTTGAAATTCCTTTATGGTTGTCGGAAAGTCTCTCTTCATTCCTATCGTATTTATGAAATTAATATTAATTTTTTGAGCATTACTTAGAGCGCAGATAGTCTTCACGTGAAACGTATTCAACCCTAGTCAAAGTGGTTTCTTCATGCATTTTCCCGGTGTTTATCTAGCATCGTGCGCTGAAAAAATCGCCTTTAATGAAGCATGTTAAGGCGCCCTAAAAAAAACCTGCCAGACAAAAACGTCTAAATGGAGGGTGCAGCCAAAAGCCTACATCTTGCAATGGACCTCTAGGTGTTTTCAGGGAACCCGACAGGAGGTTCATAACGTGGCGAGATGGCAGAGACGCAGGTGAGTCAGCGGACAAGCAGCTGCGCGTACAGTGCGATGTAGGACGTATCGGTACATATCTATTTGACCTGAACGCTAATACTCATTGCGCTGCGCGCTGCGATTTGTCAATCACCTGTGCCCCTCCATTCGTCGCGCGCAAGGCGTTCTCTCGGGTATTCTGTTTTTCACCATTTTTTTCACGATGGTCAGCATCCGCACTTGTAAATTCCTGACTGTGCCAAGGAAGAAAAGTGATTTTGAAAAAAAGTCGACAAATTGTCAAAGACTTCGACAACCTAATATCTTCATGCTAGATTAGTTCTTTATTTTATGGCGCGTTTCAAACACAAATAATTGAATAAGTGACAATAGCAAATCTTCCCCGAAGATAAATTACATTATAGTCAGTTTATTCAATGTCACTCTAAGAAAGTAGGAGAAACACAATTTCCTTTTTCTTCGGGACTGGCTGTACATGATTTCTATGAAATTCCATGATTTTCTGTCACAGGCAACTATGACAAGATGATCGGCTCACTGTATAATTTTTGTGTGATAACACTTTTTTCTATTGCAACGATGTCCGAGGAGACCAGTCTGAGAGTGACATGAAGACAGCGACCTGAGGAAAAATCCGCGATCCTTCTTTTTCGCAGAGTAGGTGATGAGCAACCCACCCAGGCGGATTGAGGCACTAGACCCTGACCAGGAAACTTGTCATACCGCCAAGATTGATGCTATAGCCTCCACCTGAATACTTGCCACGGCGCTCATGTCGTGGGATGGAGGGGGAGGGCATTCACGTGAGAGAGCAGATTACTGCACTTGGGACTAAGCCTTAGGGAGGGGAGGGATTCTAAGGGGGCATGTGAGAAAATCGTGTTCTCCGTGGCGTTTCTCTTCTTTCCTGGGCTCAGTCCTAGTGTCATCTAGCATGGCCCCGTTTTGAGTGTCTCCCCTAAGAACATGGGCGCCCTTTCCACCTTTTTAGATCCCACCTTATCTCCAGCATCTGCAAGCTTCATGGAATTTATACAAAAAGGCAGAGTTCTCAATTAGAGAAGGCAGGTTGAACAGAAGTGTACTGATGACGGATCAAATAGAGAACGCAGGTTTGACATAGAAGTTACCTGATTGAATGCGATCAATCTCTTACCTCACTTATCACTGCTGTTGCACTTCAAGGTCAATTTCTGACAAGAAGTTCATTCTAATAGAAAGGGCAATCTTTAAGCGATCCTTCAGGACTTCTAGCAGCATTACCTACTTCCAATACCAGCGAGCAATTCTATTCAATGAGACCTCTTTTGGCACGCGTATTAAGGAGCTGTCACGAAGGCTTATTTGTTATGCCTTGGAGTCGCGAGCCTATCCTTCACACATGACGCACTGCGACCGCACGCGAAGTAAGCTTGCTAATTCGGACTTGACAATGCAATAGTATACCTCCGGTTAGAGGAAAAGCGGCTCGATCTTTCACTGCATGTCAATGAAGGAATTCCAGAATTTGGTAAAAGTTTATTGGAAGAGTTTCCCAGACAAAATTCTAAGAATTCTAGGACAGAAAATCACTAGAAAGTATGAGAATAGAGGGATGCGTCGCCACAATGCAAACACAGCCAAATAAAGAGTAGTACCTTCAAAAATTGATAAACTATCACCTGGGCGTTACCGAAGCGCCCGTCTTATTATATGATAAGATTATCAACAGATCGTCGCTGCAACTGACACTCAATATGCGACATCCGGTTTCTCTTTCAGTTTTTCAACAAGAAAGCGGGCCTGAATCACGGTTCTGGATATATATTTGACTAATGAAAGTACTGTAGTCCTGTTCTAATCGCTAGCAGTTGCATATGACACAACAGTCAAAGATCGTCTGGCGCTTTCCATCGTACATTGAAAAATTTGATAAAATACAGTCCGTTCTCTGAGAGCTTGTAAGTAATTGCAACAGAGTGGGTCCTTCTAAGCATAGTGGCTTATAGAATGAGAAACAGCATGTTCTCGCGCTATTCGCAATGCTCAACTTGTTCTTTCAAGAACGATTTTGACCACGCCTACTTTCGAGGGGCTGAAATGCTGTATTAGCATGACATGAACTTGATTTCTGTCACAGCAACTTTCCACACACTTTTCGCTATATTAGAAACATTCACTCAGAGGTGAAAAAACTGTTCCTTAGCGTTCCCGTGAAAACCATGTGAAACCCTTTCTGGCACATAATTTGGAGTTCGATAATTTACTTCATGACTCATAGTATCATGCAAACCGTAAAGCACCGTTAGGACACCGGCCTTTTTGAGCTATAGTCACTTTTTGTCCTCTGGAAAATTGGTGAAACTGTACTCAAAGTGTCGATGAGCAGTTGCAGCCGCATGCTTACCAACGTGGTGAGATGTCGATCGAATAATATCTTAAAAAATGAAATGTTCCTGTGAAAAACTGATTGTTTCTTAGGGCGCGGCAGGTATTTACCACGGTATTGACTGTTTTCATGAGAATAACACCGTGAAATTGAATTCAAAGAAAGCTAACCATGCACGGGCACGTGCCACCACAGGAGGTACACGACTGTTTCTGTTGTTTTTGTATTATTCTATAATAATCTGAACCATACCTGCGGATACTCTCACAATTGCTGATAACGTATCTTCCCATGACCTGGACAATTGGATTTTTGACAAACTCAATAAATTTCATGTACACTTTGTCTTAATTTTCCTGCTTTTCCTATTTTGTGGATGGCTTACTGGTTCGTACGTGACGAGACCCCTTCTCCTAATCATAGCCACTTCCCTTGCTCACGGTTGCTGTTTTTCACTGCTTGAAGGTGTTACCGCAGCTTCCATTCATCTCTGCACCCAGATTTTACAGCGAAAAGGCGAGTTACGAAATTGTCGTCAACGAAAATCATTTTTTTTTTTTGAAAAATCAGACACAGAAACATGGTTTAGCCCAGCTTCAAGCCCGATGTTTGCATGAACCTAGATAAACCCTACCCTGAGTGCTGGGTTGCGCCACATGGGGGGCGCACGCTCAAAAAGACCATTGCCGTCCGTCACGTATGAGGGATATTCCTCCGCGGAAAAAAGCTCCGCCTCCATTACCCTAGAAAACGATACCCCTTAGGCCCCTAGCCTCATGAGCATAGCAAAAAGAACGGAACATAAGTGTTAGTTTCGATAATACTAATCCTACACACAAGACAAAATGATCACTCTTTCCAATGGAGATCTTAAAGCAACAGTCCAGGCAGGGTTTCAACTACTTGGTCATTAGGCGGTCAAAACATGCCCCAGCCCAACTAAAGTTTATAGGAAATGTCTTTAATTTCAAAACCTACCTCTAAAATGCGCTGGAAGGGGTCGAAGTCCTCTTGGAGGGGGCGGATCACCCATAAAGAGGCGGATCGCCCAACATACGCTGTGCAGAGTCCGCGCTTGACTAGCGATCGTTGCGGGACCGCCGCGCTGTATGAGGTCGATTCCATAAGAACGCAATTGAAGCGCTTCAATTTCGATTGCTGGCAAGTAGTTATGTATTTGCAAGCATGCAGCTATTTGCCAGCAGTTGCAATTAAAGCGCATGTACTACGGGCAGGTTCGGACAACTCGTCCAACACACGTCTCCCTAAACGGCAGGGCATGTCCCTGTCTAAGCCCCAGTTGGGCGTTTTCTTCACTTTTTCTCTTTACGTTCGACCACTTTTCACCTACAACTTCCATATAGGTGCTTTTGGCCCGCAAATTCGTTCCTGGACTGTTGCTTTAAGTATCTTTTCTTGGTAATGAGGCGGAACTTTTTTCCGAGACGATTACGCTTTAACCGTATGTATAGAATGGATATTATTCAGACATGTATGTATAATTTTTCAAAAATTGAACATCAACACGTGTGCCAGGCTCATCACATTTCTATCCTATCTATATTAAGTTTGTACTGCTCGTTTTGGTGCAGTGAAGCGCCCTAGAAAGTACTCCCAGTTATATCCCGAAGGCATTCAAGACACTTTCTGAATGTACTTTTTGCCAAGAAATACGCCAATGAGTCACTTTTCCGCAGTCAAACATCTTTATCAGCTCACCTGATTCCATACAAAGCCACTCTGCTGTTGGCAACTGTGCACTTTTGCTTGGCGTTGGGAGAGATACACCGAAATCCTGTTGATAACGATGTTTTATGAGTCTGTATGGTCAGGGGTGTCCTTTTCACTTTAAGCCAGAATTTTCCATGTGTATGGATATATTCGCAATTACCTGAGTAGGAACAATCCTCCTGGATAGGACTGAGCTATCCTGCGAGCGCACGGAGATTTCCCATTTTTGTTGATCGAATATTGGGTGATAAAAATGGGTGAGGTTTAGCTATGCGCAATCTGAGGCTTAATAATCTTTATGACCGAATGCCCGCCGTGATGGTAACTGGTGTCTGCTTCTTGGGTACCTTTACCCTCCTAATCCTAATCTCTCATGCCTGTCTTCAGTGTGTATTCGTTGCAGGGGGAGCTCCGTACTATGGAGGCATTCCAGAATTCTTCTGTAATTTCGCTGGGTTACAATCAACTACAGTTCACGATTGAAACCTTTGCCCATGTCCAGTTGTCGAGTACTGTTGTTTCAAGGGTAAAGACAGCTGTGACGCCGTCTCAATACATAACGTCTTATGAAATGGGCGTGCTCTTGTTTCTGTTCCAAAGCGACTGTGAAAAAATCTTGAGGAATTAAAGGCACAGTCCACGATTACGTTGGTTGCCGTAACCCTCCAGCGAATGGGTTACCGGGCCCGAAACTGCAGTGCGGGTTTGCCACTTTCACAACATAGAACCCGTCAAGAGCGACAGGTCCCTAGTAAACACCTATCGCTCGTAGCGACTATCTACATATTAAAGGGTTCGCCCTGTGTCGGAAACAACGTGAAGTTCGGTCAAAATGATGTAGTAGGTACTGCTGTGTACTGAAGACCTTAAAAAGGTTTTATACCCTAATTTCCGATAGATAAGCCCGCGCCGATTTCACGTAAAACCACCTCCGCTCGTGCAGTGTAATTTTGTACACCTTAGAAACTACCGTAAATTTGCCTATAGAGGTAATTCGATGCCCTGATTACGAAAATGACTTTCATTTTCAGCGGTGGCGCCATCTGGCGCCAGTTGGCGTCACCTTGTCACGACACCTGTTTTCACCAAATTTGGTGTAAACTTCTGTATAGGGGTTATTTGGTGTCCTGATTACGAATATGACATTCATTCTTTGACATGCTCTCTGTTTACCGCATAACCCCGTAATAATGCGATAAAGCAATGCCAAAACGGAATGTCATATTCGTAATCAGGGCACCGAATAACCCCATGCAGAAGTTTACATGAATTTGGTGGAAATCAGGTTCGTGGCAGGGAGACGCCAGGCGCGCCGAAAATGAATGTTGTTCACAGTAATCAGATGGTCGAATTACTCGCTAATGGACAAGGTTACGGTTGTCCCTACATGAACGCAAGTGTACTGCACCAGCGGAGGTGTTTTCATGTGAGTGCGGCACGGGCTTATCTACCGGAAATTAGGGAAACTGTGGTCGACGAAAAGCTGTCGGCAGCGGCCAGTGGAGTAGCGGGTGGGATTTGCACCGATTGGCACCGGCGGAGAGTTTGGCTCGAGTCTGTATTCAGCAAGCCTTTGCATTCGTGATTGACCTCAAAATGTATCCCACCACCAGAAATAATGCTTTCTCATGTCCTATCATCAAAAACCCTGCTAACAAAGTTCTTTCGAATCGAAAATTCGACAGAAAGTTGCTGTCCCGATGACACAGACGTCAAGTGAGATTCCATTTTTCACTTTATGCCTAATCTTAAAGGAATCTTGCGCGGAAAAATCATGATTCTATTTCAGCCATAAATCACTGGCTTGAGACTCATTATCCACGATAATAGTGAAAAGAACTGAAGTATTGCTTTCGTTTTGATTAGAAATTCGAAAAGGCTGCTACGCGTTCGAATTGCCCACGGACGTCTTTCACGAATGCTGGCGACGGGGATGCTCAAACTTGGTTCTTGGAGTGCATTCACTAGAAGCTCTTTCTGGCCTTCTGCTTCGTTGCATTCACATCTTACACTTCTACTCCATCCTATTCCATCGATCGATTTGTCTCCACTCTCCGAAATCGCGCGCTTTAACCCGATTCTCTCATTGCGTCGCCTGGTACGTAGCCGGCCAAACGCCGTCTTCTTTCCATGCCTCGCCTGGCTCTGCCTCCTGGTCCTTCGATGGTCCATAACGTGTAGTTTTTGTACGTTTGTTTCTCTTCAGAAACCGAATCTTCATGCGTGAAACTTTGTGTGCTATTTCCAGTGATCACAACTGACATATTCATGTTAGGAAAGAGTGCAAGAATTTTCCGCGCAAGATTCCTTTAAGGAAAGTGGATTCACCTTCGTTCGAAAAATGGGATCAGCCATATGTTCGTAGGGCCTTGCATACTCCATCGAATTGCAGGCGGAAATTCCAGTTTGGGACCCACTCTTTAGCATCTTATTCTTAGTCCTAGAGTGTTCCTTTGAGATTTCTGAGATTAAGGATAAGATAATATGTGAAGACTCACTTGAAGTAGGCATTTGATAAAGACCGTGGATTCCCCTCACTGCAAACTTCCTGCCACATCCTAATCAGATTTTCTGTCACAACAGGTCATCGCAACCCTAGATGCTTTCCAGCCCTTAGGCGAAACAAACTCTCGCTTCCTAACGATTGAGAACCGTTTCTTGGACCACATTTTAATAGAATTGCGAAAGCTTACAGATACACAAATACTGTCAAAAGCACTACTATTAAATATGGCTACTTTCTACGAGCGCTAATCATCTTGAGTATGGGACACAATGAATGCCCCCCCCCCCTAAAGTGGGTTTCTCTTAAGAGGTGCTGCTCTATTGGCAATGTCCCGATTATTACATGAAATGCAGATCTTTGCCGGCACGTCTCAAAATCATGTTGGCGACCTCCTGAGAGCACTCAGGCTACGGAAAAATGGCCCATTCAGTGCAGTACACCACCGATTGCAGAGCTTGACCGAAAAGGGGTACTCATAGCGCGCTTTCGTATTTGGCTATGATCTACCTCTCCTCTATCACAGGCTTATTTGCCTCCTATTGCCTATTCTGGGCTGGACCTCCCAATTCTTGAAGAGAATGACGAGGAGTTCACCTGCAATCGACCGCTGTCAAGTCTGATGGGATACTAACTGTACCACTTGTCTAGTTTTTCAAAGATAGGAAATATTTTAAATTTGTCTGAACCTTAGCTATAAAGGTTACCCTATGCCCGATTACGGATATGACATTCACTTCTTGCGCCGACGCCAATACGAGCGCTATAGGCGGATCTTTGGTGTTATCATATCTTTGACTCCCATCCCATGCGCGATCACGTATGTGATATTCACTGCTGGCGCCGACGCAAACTGGCGCCAATATGAGCGCCATTAGGCGGACTTCGGTGCTGTTTTGGCGTCACAATCTTTCTCCACTAGCTTTCAGTGAAATCCTATTGTCAATATTGCGTCTGATCCTTAATTTGATGGTGACATCCATTTTTAGCGCTAACATCATTTGGCTCAATCTTGTATGGCGTACGTGGGCGCAAAAAATTTTTCACCAGGGGGCTTTTTAACGTGCCACTCCCTCACCCGTTTCTGGCCTTGCAGGGATCAGCGATAGCATACCTTGCCCTCGAACATGGGTTGTGGATTCGAAAAGAGACATAGAAAACCTTTCGGTGAAGCAAAGTAAATAGGCGTTCAGAAAAAACTATTTGTATCCCTATCCATCTTTGCTAGCAATTTATGTGCGTCCAACTTTTGGACGCCAAGTTTCCGCCCGAAAAGACCCGTCCAAGTCCTCAAAAACGTCCCACAATCAACACCCACAAGGGCGGTTACACCGTGGCAAGAGTGTTGGTGGACGATTGAAGAGTTCTGGTCAGTGGTTCCAGAACGAAGTGGATGCACTTCATTGTCGCCTGTTTGACAAGTGATCGTAGCCACTCATCGAGAAGATTTCGCAGCACTTTTCTTTTGTTTTTGGCCAACACACACGGGGAGTTGAGCCGGCCAGCCGCTTTGGTCCACCTCCGCTGCGACATTCTTCCGACGACAGTCCCTCGTCGGTTAGTCGGCCAGCCAGGTTGCACACCCCCTAACGCCCTCCTTCTGTGCCCGCTCCTGCTCTGCTCCTCCTCCTCCCTCGACTGTGCTCACTTGGACGGACACCTCGCACCCCGTCACTATGCGATTGCTGATCTGGTTGCTGTTTACTTTCACACTTACCACGGCTGTAAGTTTTTTGTAACAATTCTTGCTCATTTTATTATGTTTCCAAATCAGGATACGTCTTCGGAGAATTTTCAAGTTTTTTTTTTCTATTTTTGAAGATTACTCCTCTCTTCATCTAGACAATTGGCTTTTCAAGTGACTACGGCTAGACAGCCAATTACTTCAGAAGGTTTTGTTTTTCATGTGGAAATGTAATACTACCAGTTATGACAATCAGGATGTGATGATCTGAGGAAAGGATGACATTTGAAATCAATGACCCAGCTTTCACGAATTCAGGGGCCAGATGGGGAGTGAACCTTGTTACGGGAGCGATCTCGAACATACTAGTCATTTTTCCTCGCTTCCATCGGAATATTGCATAGCGTTTATTAGCAAATACCTAATTGGGGCAAACAAGCGAGTATTTCTGCGTTTTCAAGTAGCCAGCCTAGGTAGCCACAGTATGAATAGCTTTTCACCTTCCTGAAGGATTCCTTATCCAGTTGGGTTCCTCGATTTACCTGTAACGTTTATGAGTTGGTGGCAGTCAGTGAAAGCTATATGCGTACTGTGGCCCATCAAGCTGAGGCATCTCTAAATCATCTTACTAGTGGATACAATCATCAACCATACGGCTTATTCATGGGTTGCCCAGTTTTTTAACTCTTTACTCAATGTGTGCGTCATTTATGTCCAAAATAGAACGGCTAAGGAATTCCTCGCCCCGTCCATTGCTCTTCAGAATGAGTTCGAGTCGGAGTTATTTGAATGCAGCCTCTCATCCTGAATGCAGCTTCTTCGAACAACACATTCCTTTTCTGGTTTGCACTTGAGGAATTATGAAGCTCTTAAAGACTTCGTCAGTGTTTCTAAAGGAACTGCTTTGAAGAATCTTTTGAATAATTTTCCCCTGGTGCTTGTTTTTGTTTTTTGATCTTGGGCGCTATAGTACATAGGCCATTGCCTTCTAACAGGCTACAGGCTGAGAACGCATGGGAAGACATTAGAGATCAAAGTTAGGTGACCGTACATAGTCCGCAAATGGGCTACATATGAAGCGCTGACGTAGTCGACCTGACCTTTTCAAGGATCGGTGCAGCTCTATACACCTGACATCTTTGGTGGCGGAAACATGACAGTAATCTTAAAGTTTTGAACCGGTGCGATCAAACTGTTCTGTCATGAAATGAATAGAAAAAGTTTAAGGTTCGGTTTTTCGGCTCCTGTGTGCATGTACTTCTTAAAATACGATCATAAATATCGAAATGAAGTGATTTTTTCCAACCGTTTTCATCTCCTCTTCGAATATTTCTCCTCTCGTCTCCGACCTCTTTTTTTCCTTTTTTCTCTATAGCCTTTTCGCAATTGTTCTCCGTGACACCTGCATGAATTTCTTCATTCAAGAATGATCAAACAGATCACTATAAGCTACTGTGATGCATCACTAAGCAACACTACTCTACCATTTTGATTCCCCTCAAGTTTCACCAGGTTCTTTTCCATACCCTTACCACGAGTATTTCCTCTCGTACTATCTATCGCATCTATATCTCTTGCACTCCCTCCTTCGGAAAGTACTGCTGGCTTTACTACGAGTACTGCTCGTAGAGTACCCTCAGTCATGGCAACTGCTTGGTGTGCAGTAGCACTTGGTTTCTTGGGGTTTTAGCTGTTGGGTCCTTCTATTTTATCGCAATATCGCAGCCATACTATAGTGGAAAATGGTTCCTAGCCAAAGACCGCTCGACTGCTGCTTTTTGATATGCAAACGAATCGATCCTTCAAGTCAGTGGTTTATACAACCGAAGAATTGCACTTTACTGAAATCTTCCCCATCAGATTTTCCGTGCATCACCAGCAGATGAAAGCCGCCCGCTCATGGTTGCAACATTGAACGCCTCTAGAAAAACATTTTACTGATGAGTTCTTTCAGATAAGACCACGGCTCTCTACAAAATCTAGAAAGTCAGAGATCTGATACGAATGCGC
>MU882812.1:0-12756 GCA_036418205.1 Ostertagia ostertagi
AAACAGAGTGCTAAGTATACGGAACAAAATCGTGTATTTCGTCCTAATTGCAATACGCGTAGTTGTGAAATTGCTCCCAACAATGAGCTTTAATGAAATGCAGTTTACTTTCAGAAGAAGTCTCAATAATAGAAGAAAAACTCCAGAATAAGAAACGTGTGGTGAAGCGAAACTATCATTGAACTATCATGAAACTATCATGGGACTTCATTGGTAGACTCACCCAACTTGACCTAGATAGCTCTCGTCTTTTATATCCTTCACGGCGGTCGTTTCGCTCAGTCGTGTCTTTTCAATGTGCCTTCTGTTGACTTCACTGCGACGAGTCACAGACTGCAAACCAAGTCCTTAGCACCGATCAAAAACTCTTTTATCTAATGAAGGCAGAATAAGAAATTTCGCAAATACCTTCTCTGTGAGTTTCTTGAACGCCGTCCATGCATCTTCTTCCGGTTCCGGTTCCGGTTCAACCTTTCTCGGTGTCGGAGGTTTGGGCGAAGGTGGACCAGGTCGCGGAGGAGGAGCAGACGGTGAAGAAGCAGGAGGAGGTCGTGGTGGAGGGAGATGTGCGGTAGCGACTGAATTTTCCCATTCAGCTAACGAAGTTCGCAGCAAAAAAGTTCGAACACAAACCTTGCTCATCGCCCGCTCCAGTTCGAGGATGCTTAGGTGGTGCAGGCCTTGACGGAGGAGGAGGTCTGGACGGTGAGTGTTGCTCTGATATCTGACCGGTTGAGCCGCCGGCTTGGGGCTCATGAGCAACAGCATCCCATGCGAATGGATCTGATGTAGGAGCGCTGAAAAATCGGCTTTCGTTCGAGAAAGTCTCCGTCACAAGTCAGTAGCAGACAAAAAAGACGCTGATGAAGCGCCAAAGGCGGATTTTATAATGAAAATGCAGCCTACTTGGAAATTAAGTTAGAGATGGTCAGTGATGCACGAAAGAAGAAAAAACCGAGAAAATGGCCTAAAACCCGAGAAATGGAACCCTTTTCTTGCCCGACGCTCTCTCTGCTTGACGTCTGAGGACTCCGACAGCGAGCGGGAAGCGTACCGCGCCGATCGCGCCGCGATGAGGAATGATATTGTGCCGGGAGCATATCCTTCGACGCAAATTAAGTGTCAGTTGGCATCCCTAGGAAACCCAGCTGTCTCTCCGCTAGGTGAATTTTCCTTACTCGACCTTCGTCCTTATCGTGGAACTCTAGTTCAAAGGAAGTGATTACGAGTAGTTGTAGCTAGACTGCCGAGGAAGTGAGGTGTGGCGCCTCGGCGATAGGTACGTTTGATTGATTTGACTGGTTGTTGAGTAGTAATGAAAAGCGCTCCGCCCCAAAGCGCTCCGCCCCAAAATCGCTCTAGTCACAAGTTCACTTGGTTAATTGGACGAGCTGTGTTGCCCACAGCGACACAACTGGAGCAACTCGACTGAAGCATGGGTTGGCGTGGTGCCCGTTGTTGTGTCCATAAATTCATCTTGGCAGCTGCCGTCTGTGAACGAAAATCAACGGCGAGACATTTGCGCGTTCTTCCCTGGAATCCGCTTTCTTCGCCATTGCAATGCCATAAACACTCCCCGTCTAATCTAAAACACAGACACCTATTCGCAATCGCTGTTGTTAATGCTTGGTCAAGTGAGTCCAAGCAGATTGTTCCTGCATCGAAATGAGCTACGATGCACCAACGCATTTGGAGGGCTTCACGTCTGCAGCGGCGCCTCGTGGGGCTCAGCCCCTTGTTTTTTTTTTTGAAAAGCAAGCAAATAAATACAAATGTGAAACAATTTCCGGCTATTACTTTCTAACAGATAGAGATTACTATCGAACAAGCTTTGTGAAAAAAAAAAAACAAAATACACAAAATCAACAAAGAAGAAATTTTAAAATATAGCAATTCTAAAGAATATTTCCAAAAGCAATCATTCAATCAGTACCTTTGAAACAGCGGTTGAGTGAACGGAGGTGGCTGTGGCTTTTCGGAGACACTTTGGTAAAGCTGTTGTGTAGGGTACGGATGACTGGCGCCGGCTTCCGGCTGCGAACTTCCAGAGTAATCTGTAAAAAGAGCAGATTTTATCGACCGAGCGATACCTAAACCCCTATATAATGGGTAACGAAAACAAAGCGGCAAAGTTAATTGACTCTAAGCTCACCTTGAGCCGTTGGTTCTGTGGAATACTGGTAATTCGAGTAGTCTGCCGGGTAATCGTGAGAATATGACGAGTAGTCGGTCGGTGCGCCAGCTGTTGCGGCTGAAGTACCGTACTCAGTCCCGCCTTGATCGTATGCGTATACAGCCGCATCCGGCGCTGCGCTACTGCTACCGTAACTAGCGCTACTGTAGTCGTAGGTGGTAGCACCGGCTCCTGTCGCGGAAACGTCACTGTAGCCAGGCTGGTCATAGCCGTATCCAGCGCTTATATCGGTTGTTGTGGCGCTGGTGTCGTAATCGTTCGCGGACGGATCCCCAATAGGAGGTTCACTGTAATCCACGGGGTTCTGGTTGTATCCGTAGTATGAGGTGTCTACGTAGCCATTTCCTTGAGCGTCTGTGTACTGCTGATCATATCCCGCGGCCGTGGTGTCGTACCCGGCTTGTGAACCTGGCTGGTCATACGCATAGGTTGTTTGATCGTAGCCAGGGTAGCCACTGGAGCCTTGGTCGTAGGGGCTTGCGTCGGCTCCCACAGGGTAAGTGGAGCTTGTGTAGCTGCCGGCCTGATCGTAGGCATACGTTTGACCATAGGCTTGATCATAACCACCTTCTGGGTAAGTGTAGCCATCACCTTGGGTAGTTGCACTAAAAAACAAATGAAAGAAAGATTTTTGGAATTTTTAGAAAACGAAAAACCTGCCTCACCTATAGCCGTCATACTGATAGGCATACTCGGATGTTTGGTGTTGAGTGGGGTCGTAATTAGGGTCCACGTCCCATTGCTGCGTCTCATAATTCCAAATGTAACCTGAAACACACGCCGCTATGTTGACGCATTCCTTATGCATACATTCAGGGCATGCCATTATGTTTCAATATCGATTTTGCCCATCTTCTTCGCTCTGTAGCACGACAGATGGAAGCAGCTATGTAAAAATGAATAATTCATAATCTGGGTCACGTTTGGCAGCAAGCCAAATTAATTCTGAGTGATCTTCGCTCAGATGAACCTCAGTTGTGAATCGCGAATCACTTCGTCGTTCTCTCCCCCCCCCCCTCCCCAACATTTTCAAGCTTAGTGTTTCATCACCAGAACTATTACATTTCCTTTGGGAATATGACTGGATCTTTAGCCCCGTCAAGACCCACTGCAAATTTTCCTGCCATCCCTCTTCTCCCCCCCTCTCTTATCTCAAGCAGATCTAGGTTCAGTACCTTTAGGGTTCATAGCGGTCAGATTATGTTCCTATAATTGCTGCACCTGGCACTACTTGACACACTTTTAGCTAAAAATTTTGTCAGTGAAGGTATGGAGGGGCAGGGGGATCATCCATGGATCGTCGCGAGATAACTTTTTACAATGCGAAATTTCAAAAAAAGCCAAAAAAAGCCTTAAGCAATACCTGGATAAGCATTTGGATCATAGGCGGCCTCTTGGTTCTCCACTTCGGATGCTTCAGTGGGTTGTGCTGCCTCAGGAGCTGCTTCGGAAGCTGCCGTGGTGTCAGCTAAAATTAGAAGCTTTCAAAGTGGTGCTTACAAAAATTGGTATCAACTCGCTAACAAATCGTTACTCTACCCGAAAAAGAGAAAAAACGCAAACACGAAAAATTGCACAGCGTTTCACAAGAAGAGTTTCAATGAATAAAAAAAAGTTGTAAAATAGTGAAGGATTTCAGGAATATTTCAATCGGAGTTGTGCGGTAACTAGCAACTTCAATTGCCTTCGTGTAGTATTTTCTCCGTGGGTTCATATACAATAGGTACGTTCTACCCAAAAAGAATTTTGGCCACGCCCTCGTTCCTGTGACAGAGTAAAGAGCCTAGAGGTGGGGTGGACAGAAAATGCAACTCAACACTCGTGAACCTATTTCCCTCAAAACCTCAACCACAATCAACCAATTCACCTATTTACCTATTTTTCTGAGTCAAAAA
The DNA here is from genome assembly GCA_036418205.1 of Ostertagia ostertagi. NCBI lineage: Eukaryota > Metazoa > Nematoda > Chromadorea > Rhabditida > Trichostrongylidae > Ostertagia > Ostertagia ostertagi. The sequence continues at coordinate 4,090 of MU882812.1, forward strand.
GACAAAATGGTTGCCAACAGCATGGGATTAATTTTGCCCTAAAGTTTGAAGCGACAAATTAAATTTAAACCAATGTTTTAATTACATGATTATGAGTTTTCTTAGATCTGAAGCCCCACCAGTTGTGGGATCACTTGGAAGAGCAGGTGTGACATCTTCGTGGGCGACAGCAGTCTCCAGCTCCGATTCGGGTTCACCTGCTGAGTGTTGCCCATTGGAAGCCTGATGCTCATCCACATTGGCCTCTTCTTCTTGGACCACGGGCTTGGTCTCTTCTTCTTTGGCCGCAAACTTCGCAGCTTGAGCTCGCCTGCGTTCTTCAGACATATCTTCAGAAAACATCGGCTCGTCCTCTTCGGAAGGCTATAACACGAGACATAACTAGCGAACGGCAAAAAATAATTATGAGGAAAAAAGCCGATCCAATCATCTGCCGGAAAGGAGGCGCAAAACATCCACAAGAATAGAAGAAGCCGTGGAGGCCTAGTGGTTATTGAGCAACTACGCCTACAATTTTCGCTGATTAACTCAGTGAAATGTAAGTAATGCATACAGAGCATGACTAGAAAAAATATGTATAGTAATTCAGCATACTTTTGGGGTGAATGTGAGGAGCGCCGCCTGAGGGCATCCCGAATAATGGCAGTGAGGCTAATGTGCCCATCGTCCGTGGGGAGCCGTAAAAGGCGCGAGGAACATGGAAATCGCGCTAGGGACTTCATTGCCTCCGCCTATTTGTCCTCACCGAATCCAGGATTCTTCTAGAAAACACCTACTACTAACGACTATTAGCCTAAGCCCAGAGGATAACAACAACCATCAGCTGAAGAGGTTCAGAAGAGTTGCGCGCGGGGGAGAGGCATAGTTTAGACATCCACCCTGACTAGCAGAAATCAATAGTAACACGTGAAGGAAATAATTTGCATCGTGCCAGCATAGCCGATTTATCATTGCTGCTAGGCTAGCGAACAACTTTTTGTACCATCGAAATGCTATGCAGCTTAGCGTAAGACACACAAATTTTAAATGGAAATCTAGCAAGTCAGGCAGTGTATTTGCCAGGTGCTGCAAAGTCTACACGCCTGTGTTCGAATTTTTCTCACTTTCGTCACATTGCTTGGATTTCTGAAATCTCGAAAAAGGATAAATACGGTCTGCGAAAGCGAAAAATATCCCATTTGAATCAACTTAACCTTCCCTGCCCGTCACAAGACTCCTCGGCTGCCCTCGCTACGGGTTCCATGGGAACTGTCCCTTCAGATGAGGCTGAAATCGAAGCTTCTGGGGAAAGACAAGAGTATTCTAGGAGGATTACAATGAAATATATGATAGATGGAAAAAGCCGGTAGGCTTGAAAATTGGCGCACCCTTCTGGGATCAATTTCGTCAGAATTCACTCGAAGAAAAGCTTTGAAATTGCGGAAACAACTTCAAAAATTACCTCTTGAACAACTAACTCTTAACTTTTTTGTTAATGAATGTGTTGATGCTATTATATTAATTTAACTTCATTTCAAAAATTACTGAGCTATAAATGCATTGGCGAGATCTTTATTTTTATTTTTATTTTTTACAAGCACTTTCTCAAGAAACCCATGGGATGTGCCAGTGTGGGGTGGCTGGGCCAAAACTGTGGTAATCGAAATATTATATTACTAAACTATAACATCATCCTAATGATCGACTACAAAAAAGTGCTGGCCATTAGGATCACAAAGCAAATCTAGGTTAGGTTTGAAATCTGTAACCTATTTCATTTACCAGCCTTCACAGGAAGAGGGTGGCATGCTGGTGAGACAAGCCAAACGACCACAAGTTTTTTGTGCCCTTTCCAGGGGATTGGGCCTTTTTAGAGTTTTGTGTTTGCTCTTGCTTTGAGGTTTACCATGCAGAAAACCCAACTGAATCCGGTGGGGGATTATGAAACAGTTGTTAGAAGACCATGAACTCGAAAAATTCCCCTCTGGAGGATTTTGTCTGAGGATTGGTGCCCTGGGGTAATGCTCTCAAGTGGCTTCATGTCTTTAACAGACATTGTATCTTTAGAGTGTACAAATAGTCTTTTACATCAATCTTTTCAATTTGGTTGTATGAAAGTCGCGAGGAGGGGAACGAGTTTCTGCATTTGATATTAGTCCTGATGGTAAGTGTAATCTTCAAATCTCCTTCTTTTCCATCTCAGGTGACTCTTATTGAAGCGCTTAGCCACTACCCATAAAAGTCTTGTTATATTGAACTGTAGCTAAATGGCGTGCCAGAGTCCCTTGCCGGTACAATCTGAGGAATGGCATACCGTGATTTGGCTGTTTTTCATGTTTGAAGCTGTATGATGTTGGTTTCGATAGAAAGAAGACATCTTCCACTGTCATACTATTCAAAAAAGGAAAAGTAAATGAAGAAATTCGAGAAGAAAGTTTAGCCCTGCGCACTCGCGGTAACCATAATTTTGGCCCGCCATGTACTCTGAAGCTAAATACTCTCTAAATTGATTTTTCTAGAATATAGGAAAGTGAGTAGTGGTTATTATTTTTTTCTCTCTCCTAGAAGGATTGTATGGGATATGACAATGCAAAGGAACTGGCATCCTTAGGTTCTTCGTTTAAACGGAAGCTGCCTAGAAAAGGAGAAATAATTTTTTCGTCCTATTAGGAGGACTCGATAGGAAGTGGTAACGGACAAGCTGAAACTTCAAACTTCGTTCGACATGGAGGCATTTAGAAAAGGAACTTTTCCAAGTACCCATCTCTGAAAGTCTTTTATTGGTCGTGTGGATTTTATTTGATGAAATGGTTGTGTGAATTTATTTGGTGATTTCCCTTAGCCGATGTGGGCATTTCCCCAGTTTGCAGAAGCTTGCTGGTCCCCCTAAGGGAGGTAGAGCCGTTATTATAATCACCCCAAAGAGATGGCCATATGGGACAATAAATTATGTGGGATTAAAGGCCACATTGGACCATTGGAGGATTGGCGCACTTCGAGCGCCCAATTTGACTTCATCATGAAAAGAGGACTTTTGCAGCCCTCCAAGTTCAACCCTGCAAGAGATAATATGCTCCAATAAAGAATCAAACGCGCACCCGTTGATTATACAGTACAGTACTGGTAAGCCAGTGAGCAAATTAAAGCTGTAGCAGAAAGTGACGAAAAAATGAAGAAAGCGAAGAAAAAATACGGGCCCCACATCCAGTAAGGGGGGGGGCATTGTGATGCAACGTTAAGTGGGGGTTCTTGCCCTCACCCTCTCACCCCTAGTACGTGTCTTTCCACTTCCGCCTGGCTTAACGGGTTGCCGATTACACCTCAAAAAATGACGGGACTGTGCCACAGGTGGAGTGTAGGCAGTCTAGGGGGTGGGGGTGAGGGCAGCCACATTATGCCCCCCCCCCTACTGGATGAGACCCAAAAATACCTAAATAGTAATACCGAAAGCGATCTACCAGAATCAAAGCCAGACAAATGGGTTATAGACGCACCCATTGCTTCAAAAAAGATTAATCCTCCCAGCATTGAACACCAAAAGAGCCGGCAATGAAGAACGCCATGAAAAATGTGTTCACATTGAAAACGAAGAGAAACGCTGAGGCAAAATTCGCTATCGATTTTACCTACTGTTGAGTGCATAGCGCTCTTCATGAAACCTGAATCTTGGGGAATTTCCAAAATCGCATCAGGACTTATCCCTTACGATATGTATGTTTGACTTCATTTACTTAATGGCCCATTCATCCGTATATACTTGCTTTATATTCTTCATTATTTTATTTATTGGTATTGCCTGTTCATTTATTTATTTTGAAACGACGCATAAGGAATGGTGGGAAATAACGATAAGTGAGCAACAGTACAACAATCTTTCCATATATACAGGGGGGGGGGGCAAAAAAGACATTTTGCCCAGGTCGCACTTCGGCCTTTTTTCTTCGCAGAGTTGACGGAAGTTCCTCAGCAAAATATTCCCTAAATGTCCCTCTATAAGTACACGCAGGCCCTCCTTCACTACCCTCACCGTCTTCAGAATATGACGTCATCTGTCACCGTCGTCGAGCTCAAGGAGGCCTACAGTAACTGCTTCAGCCTGAAGCTCTTACATAATTCTACTTCCATTTGTACATTCGTAGTGGCATTTGAATGCGATGTGGCCTTACGACAATCCCTTTTGGGATGCGGCACGCATTCTACTTCCATTTGTACATTCGTAGTGGCGTTTGAATGCGATGTGGCCTATACAATGACTTGCGGGGCCAGCCGATGTACAAGTCAGTGTTTTTATCCTCCCAGACAAGTCTGGTACCAATTAACCGACCCCGGAGGGATGGAAGGCTTGGTTGGCCCGGGCGACTCACGACCCAGGATTTGATCCCCGGACCGCTCGCGTGGTAAGCGTGCCACTTGTCCACTACACCACTTCCGCCCTCGAGAACATAAACTATGCAATTGGAAACTTCTATTTCTGGAATTCGCTTGAGGCACGCGAGCATAAGTAGCATCACCAGCCCTAATAAATAGTTTTCGAGTGAAATTATCTTGGATTTTTTCAAGTAACTGGATATCCTTTTTCGGCGCTATTTACCCTTGCCCCACTCCTCGAGAACTGAGCCGGTTTTTATCGAAATTTGTCCATGACTGTGGATTCGGCTAGAAACTTGCCTTCAGGGGTAATTCGACCCGTAGAACACGAATATCACATTCGTTTACCGCTAGAACGCCTGGCGCTCGCGCCAAAAGGCGCCAGAACATCTCGGATCACCAAATTCGCTGGAAACTTGTAGAAGGTACTTTGACCCGTAGAACATGAATATCACATTAGTTCGTTGCGAGTGAGCCTGTAGCCTGCGCTACGGGCGCCCGCGCAAAACTGTTGTGATAGCGCCGGCGCCTGTGGCGCGGCGCCAAGCGTTGTCGCGCTAAACCGGTGTGATATTCGTGTTCTACGGGTCGAAATACCCCGAAGGCAAGTTTCTAGCCAAATCCAGTCATGGACGAATTTCGATCAAAATCCGGCTCAGTTCTTGAGGAGTGGGGCAGTAAAGGGTAAATGTGCCCCTTTTTCTTATGAGGGCAGAAGACCGATGTACCACATTCCGCGATGGGACGGATATACGTTTTGTAAGCTTTTATTAGGACATCTTTATCCCTTATCGCCAAACCCTTGAAGACTTGATATGTACGAAACACAGCCTTTTTGGTGATGGCCGCATAGTGATCAGAGAAACTCAGCTTATTATATTAGCATTATTCATTTTTTCAACTTTATTTTAAAGGCACGAGTCAGGCTCAGTGGACCAAACCAATCCCTTTTGTCGTCTTTGTGCATGGCTACGCACCCACAGAGACGTTACCATGCTCAGAATCCCAAACGGCGCCGTAATAAGGCTCCAGGGCACGTATTAAGCGCTTTCGCCGCCTGGAGGCGCTCCGACCGCCCACCTTGGGATGTGGTGCGTGGCTGGCATAACGTGTGAAATCAGCTAGGTTGATTGCCGTATCAACCGATAGAACGACTGACATCTTCCAGAAAACTTGTTTGTACGTGCCTCTTTCCCAAGCCAGCCTCCTTCACTGCTAGTGGGGAAAGAGGGTTTTGTTAACGGCCTTGTCGACGGTTTTTCTCAGTTTTTTCTCCACTGTCGTTCCACTTCGCATCTCTATACTCAGTTTCAATCGCCATAATACCCCCTTATTGAGCCCGACTTTTGCCTTTAATTCAGGTTGGACATATCAGTGGTTAGTAACCATCACTTCTTATTTGCCATTCCTTCAACTGCTCGGGACAGGACCGGCTATTTATTTTTCGTTTGTATAGTTATTTATTTGTTTACTTGCTTATTTGTTTATGTGTTCAGTGGTGCGCAATTATAAACTAAATTGTAGAATCGAGAACACGAGAAAAAATCTGAATAGAATCAGTTTGTAGAATTTTTTGAGAAGGAAATGTTTCCCAGCAGACAGCCATTGAACGGCATTGAGAAACAGTCACGTAACGTGGGCCAGGGCTCAAATCTCTTAGCAAATTCGGGGCTTTAATCCCGTTGCGAAGCCCAGAGGCGGTCAATTTCTCAGAATTATGTTGGCTGTTGGAGAGCCCTGTCAGTTTCGCTTAAGAGGGGGGGGGAGGGGGGGGGGGGGGGGGGGGGGGGGGGACCTCGTACCTTTTGCCTCTTCAAAATTCTCCCATTCGATACTTGTCCTTCTGTGGACGACTGGATGTGGCGGTGCCTGGAAAAAGCCTTTTTCAACTATTGAATACAAGCTATTACAGACTTACTTTACTTTCTAACTTTCACATATTACATATCGAAAAATAAACGAACCTTGTTCTTATACTGCGGATTTTCCTCGAGAATATCGCCCTCGTAATCGTTCAACGGTGTTGTTCGCCCGGATACGCACCCTCGAGACTGAAAAATGAGGTACACGTCATTTTCAAGCAATATTTACGTGCGCGGTTGCTCATGGATTCATGACTGACTCAAAATGCCCGCTCGGAGGCGGTATTAGAGAATCGCTAACGACCGAGCAATGGGAGAGCCTGAGGCGATGAGAATACGAGATAAGGTAAAATATTGACAGTCCTGCTAAGGGAAGAAATCCTGAAGATGCCAAACGAACCTGCGGTGGAATTTGCGCACGGAATGCTTTCATAGACAATCGAACATACGGATATAGAATTTCGCATATGGGCGTACGCGACGCTTGAAAAACGCCGCTGTCTGTGATGACGGTCAAGAAGGTGCGAAGAAAGATGTACCGTGCTCGTTCTTTGCCGGGATAACTTGATTTTTTCCTCCTCTTGCACCTCGATTGTGTTGGAATGAATTTGTGAGAAAGTCTATCGACCACATGAACAATACGTATCACAAGGATGCTCAGTTATAGGAGAACGCTACCACAGGTGGCATTCGAGGCCACAACTTTTGCTCATCAAGCTACTGTATTGCGCTATCGAAAAAGCTACCGAGGAATCATTTCACCCTAACTCGGTTTCAATTAGAGTATTTACCCTATCTTGTCAGTATTCAGTGGCGGAAGTAGTGCAGTGGCACGGGCGCTGTTTAGCGCTCGTATTGGGGATAATATTCCAGGACATACGCCGTATCCAGGCAGCAGCCTGTGCCATTCCTCCGGAAATAAGCGAACTGGTAGAAATATGTATGGGTGGATGAGATCACTTGCTGCCTTGCACACAACCTGCCACTGCAAGTCACTGTATGGGCCAAGGCGCCTTCAAAATGTTACTACGATTCTGAATGGAAGTGGAATGCATGGTGCATCCCAGCAAAGGGCTGATCAACGTCGAATGCTTGATCGTTTTGCTTTTATGGCCACTTGCCCGTCTAACGTAACGAGCAAATTGGCCAGGAGGTCAATGAAAAACAAAATAAATTTCAGTTTTAGCAGCGATTTCCAGGACACCCTGAAAATGGCGGAAGTGCCTCATCATTTTGGAATGGTTTTAGAAATTACCGCTCAATAAAGTATCTGGCTTCGCTTCCTGATTCGAATGAAAACTTCATTAGTAGAAGATTGACTTGAAGATCAGCTCAGTTTACCATATTAGTTATTAGTTTACCATTAAAAGTCTCAAATTTCAGTACAATCGTGGTGGAAGCTGGGTCCATCGCGTATTATCAAAGGAATGATTAATATCACTGAATCGGTTCTCCCGTTCGTTAGATGCGTGCACATTAGCATTGAGCGCTCGGCGTCGACTAATTTCTTACCGGTATCCGCCACGCATCCGACTTCCATCTCACTGCACAGCACATCTTATCGCATCATTGCCTACGTAGCAATTCAAACTCCTCCAGATTGCCATATGCGAGTGCATGCGAGTTGATTTTAGCAATGAAGTTGCAGGTTTCAGCACGTTGACAAGCGAGAGAATCTACTATGGAACCCCAAAAATGTTCTTCTCAACAATTCATATTGTCAATGACGAGCTTACAGCAAAGATTCACCGGGCGCGATGAAGAAAGCAGATATCAGAACAGAAGAGAGCATGGAGACAGGCAAGACGCAGACGTTCATGAAGCAATATTAGTAAGCATTAACCCAAGAATAATTTTAGCTGCTTTCAAAATAATTTGAGGCCTTCTTGCAAATATTAATGGGATTCCAAAAAAGTGCCCCATATGTGGAACCTGTTTTGAGAACCCCTATAATAGAGGAATAAGGGCAATGTGTGGTGTCACAACAGTAATCCTGACCTTTAACCATTTTGTTCCGCAATACTGATGGTAGAGCCGGTGCGTTTGGAAACAACGCACAAGGCCTTCATTCCTCCAACCAATCGCGAAATGCGCCTTGATGTGGGCGTCTGTGGGGCTGTGTATGGTCCATTCTTCAGTGTGAGTGAATGCGAAACTCTTTTTAGGATAGCTCGATGATGCTTCTTTGTGCTTTTGTTGTGAAGCGAAGTGGAATTACGGCGTTGATTTGCTGACAAGAGGCGTTGGCAAGCAAAACAACTCAACGCGTGAAGCTGCTGATGCGCTGGACGTGGAAATCTCAGCTTCAGATGAAAAACATGCCTTCAAAAGGAGCATTGAAAGCGAATCTCTCCAAAGTGCACGACTGTGTGGGGGTGGTCGGACGAGGACGTTGAGCGGTCGAATTGCTGTACTCTCGTCGCAGAGCCGCATGATCGGGATCCTTCAAAAGGCACAA
>MU882813.1:0-22409 GCA_036418205.1 Ostertagia ostertagi
CGTAGAGGAAAGGGCAGCGAGTATCTACTCTAGAATGATGCACATGCTTCGAGAACTTAGTGGAGGAACAGCATCTTGGTAGAAAGTTCAAAACAGGCAGATTCGCAGCCTTCTTGGCATTATCAGATCCTGCAACCGCAAGCGTGTCATTCATCAGAACGGGTTGGAAAGGAAGCGATTTGAATAAAGGAATGATCAGACATCACTATGACCACAAGAGTTATCCTAATTAGTTAATACTGGAAATATCTTTAAGCAAGTCGTCACTAGGACAAAACACCTTCCCAATGACTCCGAGTGGGGTCACTGCATGGCGCATACAAGAACGGAATGGATCCGCGCCAAGTGCATCATTTTCAATTTACTCCATCGAACTGACGTGTACAGAAGTATTTTGAAGGTGTTCAAAGAAGTTCCCTACTACGGCAAGGGAGTAATAGAGTTTTCGAGTGGCTTCGAAAATTTCCTTGACATTTCCTCGACGCAGATTTCTCGCGAACTAGAAAGCGTTCGAAACAACTGGAGCACCTATCAGAAAGCGTAAATCTTCTACTTTACAACGCTTTCCTCCGATTTTCAAAGCATTGCCAATGAAGACAGCTACTGTCTTCCAAAGAGTGGGAACTCGCATGTAAATTTCAATTTCCTCGACAATTTCTCGACGTCTCCCACTCTCGAGAATAGGCGTGCTTAGAAAAACGCTCAGCACAATTTAGAAACTAGAAGTCTTGTGCATTCAAAAGCTGCCTTCACTTTCTGAAATGGTTATCAATGAAGAAAGTTATAGTCCTTTAAATAGGGGGTACATTTGACGATTTTTCCAACTAGCGCGCTCTAGGCACAGCGCGCGACGCGATCGCGGGTAGTTAGCGCCGCTATACTGGAGCGCGAGACTGTTCAACTGTGTAGGGGCAGTACCTCCTTCAATGTTCTACTTTCCGGCCAATGTGGCAAAGGTTAAATGTCTTTAAAGGAAAGAAGGAGAACCTAATCTGAGCAGAATTGAATCTAGCATTTGGATCAAGCCGCATTTGCGTGGCAGCGGCGCTGCGTCCCTCTCGCACATCTGAAACTAGCATTTTTTGATATGAAACCGGATGTGCAGAGGACAAAAAGGGGTCGTATCAGAGTCATGTTTTGGAGGGGGGTCGTAAAGAGGCGGTTATTTCCTCGACACGATTTTCACCCTGGTCATCATAACCTCCTCTTCGTTCATTTCCAGCTTTATGGAAATCATTCGACGTTAATCTTGGTTGAACTTTTCACATGAGATTCGCCATTTATTGCCAAGAATCTTTTTTTACACTGTACATCACCACTCAGCCAAAAAACAAGTCTTTCTCATTGACTAGGAAATGGTAGAAGGAGAGGGGATGCGCGTTCATAACCGAGATTTTCAGCCGTTACCCGCTTATGGACTTCCTCGATTTTTCCAACCTCCTACAAACTTTAAAACCACAGGTAAGTTGCGCCTATTCACTACAAGGATCCTCTACAGTTCTGTGCGGTCATGGTTCATTCATAATTCTAAATTAATTTTTATTAATGTTCGTTATCCAGCCTCTACCCTCATCACCTTCGAGGCTCTCACAATCCCTAGAAAAGCTTTTTGAACTGTTGCTGCACAACATGTTGTTTGTGAGTCCTGGATCAATTACATAGTCATGCAGTAACCCGCTCGCGCCCCTCTTCTTTTGGATTGAGCTTGAAATAGTAAACCCACGCGAAATCTCGCTTTTAGCATGTGATTTTAAGGCTTTGTGAAAACGGCGACCACTGCTTTAGAACAATGCTCACAATACCATTAGATAGAGTGAGAAATGCGCTTTAACCCTTTCCGGACCGCCTGACACCCATGGGGTGTCAGGCCCAATTTGCTCCCTGTGGCCGCCTGACACCCATGGGGTGTCAGGGACTTCAAGAGTGATTTTTCCGAGGATTCGGTTTTTCGACAAAATGTTTTATGTTGTTACATATCTATGTAACATACTCATGCCGTACGTATGAAAAAACCTGGACTACAATCTCGAAATAGTTCCTAAAATAACCAAAAACTAAGTGGACTTCCACTTCGAGCTCAAAGAAAACAGTTATAACTCATTTGAAAACAATTCATACAAAAGAATTCATGACATCTCGTGCACGTCGTATCTGATGCTATTGAATCCAAAAGTTTCGGACACTTTCTAGTCCCTTTTTCCCCATTACAACTTATTTTGAACAATTTTCACTCCTGCCTCCCTTTTGTGGCCCTATCACTTTTATTACAGGACGGTTTCTGTCATATTTACCACAGATATACTTTAAGACATGACAAAGACACAAACGAGACAAAATATTGATTTTAATGGGAATACAGATTAAATATATGATGTTTATGCTCGCTGAGTAGCGCGCGACGGTGAGCATAAAAAGGCGCCGGCCACACGTGAAAAGTGCGCGGTCCGGAAAGGGTTAAAATGGTATGTGAAATTGCAGCAGATTGCGGATAGAAGTAATTTCAACTAGAGCATGCAATTAAAGCTACCAAAATCGGCGGAAACTTTCCGAACAGCCCAATATATTTGTAACCTATACACACGTTTACAGAGAATTTGCTGGGAATTAGTCATGGCGCCACCTGGCGCCAAATGGTGCCTACTTGCGTCAATACCAAAAATGTATGTCATATTCGCGATCAGGACTCCTCGATAACCCCGTATGAGGAGTTTCAGAGAAAAAAATTTTGACCCATATTTCCCCACTGGGTGTACTAGTGCAATATTGGCCGAATCTGCTTGCAAGGTTTACGAAAATTGCCTGCAAGAGTTGTTGCAAGGTTCACTAATTTGTTTGTAGCGTTGGCGAGCGTTGGCGAAATTGGTTGCCACCTGTGTATTATTTTTACTCTTACACATTACCCACCCATAGAGCAACCCGTTCAGCGATCGGGTATTTGGGTCCGTATTCACTGGCGTAGTGCCATTAACCACTCAAATGTAGCGAACGAGCGGGCATGGGTTTCGTTCTTCTGGTTGATATTCGCCGCTATGACACGCGCCAAAATGTGAGTGTCTGCTTTCGCTCGTCCAGTACGTCCTCTTACCAGCGCTCTACTCTCCGGCGTTCTTGCCCTATTCGCACAGATAAAGAAAAGAAGCTTTCAGTGTTTGCGATGACTTCTTGCCGTTTTCTTCACTTCCAATCGCAATTTTCTTTCCACTAATGCGTGTAATGTGTTGCACAATGATCGCCCCTCAACAGGGTGAATAACGGTCGAGGAAATCCTCGACAGGGGGTCGTATTTGCTCCGATGAGAGTTGGGAGGGGGTCGTAATCAAAAGGGTCATCAACGGACACAACGGTGCTGCTGCCACTTATTTGCTGTCATCATTAGTTTCACAAGTGTTGTACTTAGCCTAATGCAAATAACATCTTACAAGTGGTTGTTGGTTTGGTTCGTAGTGATCAGTATGGCATAGGAAGGCAACGCGTCCTGCAAAAGAATCGTAGGGAAAGGGCAGCGAGTATCTACTCTAGAATGATGCACATGCTTCGAGAACTTAGTGGAGGAACAGCATCTTGGTAGAAAGTTCAAAACAGGCAGATTCGCAGCCTTCTTGGCATTATCAGATCCTGCACCGCAAGCTGTCATTCATCAGAACGGGTTGGAAAGGAAGCGATTTGAATAAAGGAGTGATCAGACATCACTAGATAAGTTATTCTAATCCTACTATATATAATCGGCTAAGCGGTTGTGTGTGTGTGTGTGTGTGTGTGTGTATGTGTTTGTCTGTCTGACCGGAAATTCATAGCTCGGGCACCAGTGGTCGTCAGGAGTTGGTTTCAAGATATGATATAGGGGGTGGGACGGGAACATATTTGGTGGGGTAAAGAAAGTGATCACAACTGATAAGGGCTGATAAAAGGCGCTAGAACGCAAGTGTCGCGAAATTCATAGCTCGGGCACCAGTGGTCGTCAGGAGTTGGTTTCAAGATATGATATAGGGGGTGGGACGGGAACATATTTGGTGGGGTAAAGAAAGTGATCACAACTGATAAGGGCTGATAAAAGGCGCTAGAACGCAAGTGTCGCGAAATTCATAGCTCGGGCACCAGTGGTCGTCAGGAGTTGGTTTCAAGATATGATATAGGGGGTGGGCGGGAACATATTTTTGGGGGTCACAAAGTGATAACGACTGATATGAGCAGATAAGAGGCGCTGAAACACAATTTTCACAAAATTCATAGTGCGCTTCGCAGCAGTCGTCAGGAACTGATTTTGGGACATGATATGGGGTGGACGGTAACATATTTTGTGGGGGTCAAAAAGTGATAACGACAGATGAGGACTGATAATTACGATATGCGTACGAACGTAGAGATTACTCGAAACCAGATTGCAGATAATGCATTTCATTTCAATATCATTTCATTAGCGTTATAATTGTAAAGTCAATTGTAAAATTCAAACCTTTCAACCGCTACACCTTCTAGAGTTCTTGAGGATGAATGGGATGCTCTAATAAATTTGATAGTGAATACTGGGCATTCCGTCTTGAGATTACCAAAAATTATTCGACCGCTAAATTACCTCGATACTCGATGCATGGTGGTTGTTTACATACATCACTTTAGCTGTGCACTTCACTGCGCTTATCAAACAGTGAGATACAGCCAAGATGGGCAACGGACAGTAATGCATTTAACGAAGCAGCTATAGTTAAGCGGTGAAACCCAAAGCTTCACCGATTGTCAGTTTTGTCAGAGGCTTCCGTGTCATGCGCGCGGTAGCGGGCGGAGCTAAACTGGTTAGTAATACTGGAAATACTTTTGGTGTGATTAAGCAAGTCGTCACTAGGACAAAACACCTTCCCAATGACTCCGAGTGGGGTCACTGCATGGCGCATACAAGAACGGAATGGATCCGCGCCAAGTGCATCATTTTCAATTTACTCCATCGAACTGACGTGTACAGAAGTATTTTGAAGGTGTTCAAAGAAGTTCCCCTACTACGGCGAGGGAGTAATAGAGTTTTCGAGTGGCTTCGAAAATTTCCTTGACATTTCCTCGACGCAGATTTCTCGCAACTAGAAAGAAGGGGGAGGGGGGGGGGGGGGGGGGGGGGGGGGGGGGGGGGGGGGGGGGGGGGGGGGGGGGGGGGGGGGGGGGGGGGGGGGGGGCAAAAAGGGGGATCAGTTAAAGAGCGTAAATGTCGTACTTTAGCAGTGTCTCTCTTGATTTCAAAGCATGCAAAAGAAGACAGCTACTGCTTTCAAGGTGGAACAGGGTGAAAATCGTGTCGAGGAAATAACCGCCTCTTTACGACCCCCCTCCAAAACATGAACTCTGATACGACCCCTTTTTGTCCTCTGCACATCCGGTTTTATATCAAAAAATGCTAGTTTCAGATGTGCGAGAGGGACGCAGCGCCACTGCCACGCAAATGCGCTTGATCCATAGATTCAATTCTGCTCAGATTAGGTTCTCCTTCTTTCCTTTAAGACATTTAACCTTTGCCACATTGGCCGGAAAGTAGAACATTGAAGGAGGTACTGCCCCTACACAGTTGAACAGTCTCGCGCTCCAGTATAGCGGCGCTAACTACCCGCGATCGCGTCGCGCGCTGTGCCTAGAGCGCGCTAGTTGGAAAAATCGTCAAATGTACCCCCTATTCAAAGGACTATAACTTTCTTCATTGATAACCGTTTCAGAAAGTGAGGGCAGCTTTTGAATGCACGAGACTTCTAGTTTCGAAGTTGTGCTGAGCGTTTTTCTAAGCACGCCTATTCTCGAGAGTGGAAAACGTCGAGAAATTGTCGAGGAAATTGAAATTCACATGCGAGTTCCCATCAGGGTGAATAACGGTCGAGGAAATCCTTGACAGGGGGTGGTATGTCGGTCGTATTTGATCCGATGAGAGTTGGGAGGGGGTCGTAATCAAAAGGGTCATCAACGGACACAACGGTGCTGCTGCCACTTATTTGCTGTCATCATTACTTTCACAAGTGTTGTAGTTAGCCTAATGCAAATAATATCTTACACTGTCTGGAATTAAAATTCAAATGGAAAGTGGTGTTGGTTTGGTTCGTAGTGATCAGTGTGGCATAGGAAGGCAACGCGTCCTGCAAAAGAATCGTAGGGAAAGGGCAGCGATTAGGCAGATTGAGCAGCCTTCTTGACATCATCAGATCCTGCAACCGCAAGCGTGTCATTCATCAGAACGGGTTGGAAAGGAAGCGATTTCAATAAAGGAATAATCAGATATCACTATGACGAGTCATCTAATTAGTTAATACTGGAAATATCTTTTGGTGTGCTTAAGGAAGTCGTCACTAAGACAAACCACCTTCCCAATGACTCCGAGTGGGGTCACTGCATGGCGCATACAGGAACGGAATGGATCCGCGCCAAGTGCATCATTTTCAATTTACTCCATCGAACTGACGTGTATAGAAGTATTTTGAAGGTGTTCAAAGAAGTCCCCTACTACGGCGAGGGAGTAATAGAGTTTTCGAGTGGCTTCGAAAATTTCCTTGACATTTCCTCGACGCAGATTTCTCGCGAAGGAGCACCTATCAGAAAGCGTAAATCTTCTACTTTACAACGCTTTCCTCGATTTTCAAAGCATTGCCAATGAAGACAGCTACTGTCTTCCAAAGAGTGGGAACTCGCATGTAAATTTCAATTTCCTCGACAATTTCTCGACGTCTCCCACTCTCGAGAATAGGCGTGCTTAGAAAAACGCTCAGCACAATTTAGAAACTAGAAGTCTTGTGCATTCAAAAGCTGCCTTCACTTTCTGAAATGGTTATCAATGAAGAAAGTTATAGTCCTTTAAATAGGGGGTACATTTGACGATTTTTCCAACTAGCGCGCTCTAGGCACAGCGCGCGACGCGATCGCGGGTAGTTAGCGCCGCTATACTGGAGCGCGAGACTGTTCAACTGTGTAGGGGCAGTACCTCCTTCAATGTTCTACTTTCCGGCCAATGTGGCAAAGGTTAAATGTCTTTAAAGGAAAGAAGGAGAACCTAATCTGAGCAGAATTGAATCTAGGATCAAGCCGCATTTGCGTGGCAGCGGCGCTGCGTCCCTCTCGCACATCTGAAACTAGCATTTTTTGATATGAAACCGGATGTGCAGAGGACAAAAAGGGGTCGTATCAGAGTCCATGTTTTGGAGGGGGGTCGTAAAGAGGCGGTTATTTCCTCGACACGATTTTCACCCTGCCCCTCACTGATCATGTAGTGGGCCTCTAAATTTGTCTGCGATGCGCTTTGAAGGAATCTTCCCTGGGGAAAATATGACTCCATCTTACCTAGCAACCACTGGCTTGCCACCCGTCGTTCACAATAAGAACCAAACATCAAAAAATTGTGTTCGTTGGTGAAGAGTTCGAAAAACCGGAAGGAGTGCTGCGCTCGAATTTCCGTCAGACATCTGTCACAAATGCCGGCGGTGGAAACTTAACTTTAACTTAGTTCCCGGAGTGCTACCACTAGAAAGTCTTTTGATATTTTGACTAATTGCACTCACATCTCAAAACTTTATCGCATCTTATTCTAGTGGTCGTTTAATCTCTACTCTTCAAAATTGAACACTTTAATCCAATTCTTTCAATGCGTCGCGTGATACGTGGCGCCTCTCTTTCCATGTCCCGACTTGCGTCGCACGACTTACCTTCGGCTGTCCATAGGATTTGGGTTTTCATAAGTTTGCTTTCCTTCGAAAACTGAATCTTCGTGCGTGAATTTTTTGCATGTCGTCTCAAGTGATCAGAACTGAGATATTCAAGGTGGGAAAGAATGCAAAATTTCTTTGGGAAGGAATCCTTCAAATCCCATCACGATGGTGAGCGAAGGTCGGATGTCTTCGGCGACAGCAAGAAGCCATTAACATGTTGACGACAGCGTGACGCGGTAACGCGTCCCACTTTGCGCACCTCGTGGGACATTGTGACGCGGTAACGCGTCCCACCCAAGTCATCCCTTTTTCTTGCGCTTGCGCGACTTATTCCTAAGGTCTTTGTACTCATTCTATAGGCCATATATTAGCATACTTGCCAATTATTTCTCAAATGTCTTTTCATCGGAGTACTATGATTGTTGGCATATGGACTACCTCCCCTATGTCAGCGAATGTTGTACTGATTGCGTCTTCCACCCACATACCGTTTCTGCGATTCTCAAAAAACTCCACCCATCCACGACTGAGCCTTACGATGGAATTCCTCAACTAGTGTATAAGAAATGCCATGCCTCCCTTTCTAAGCCCTTGAGCATTATGTTTAACCTTTCCTTCCTTACGGGTGATCTTCCTAAACTGTGGAAGCATGCTATTGTGACTGTAATTCAAAAGTCGCCCAATTCAAACTTGCTGAGCAATTTTCGACCAATTAGCCTTACACCGACTCCTGTCAAAGTGATGGAGAAAATAGTGAATGAAAGGTTACTAGCTTGGCTCTTAAGCCAGCACCTTATCCCCTCAGAGCAACACGGCTTCATCCCAGGCTCCTCAACCACCACCAATCTTTCTGATACACTATTTGACCTTTCCAAAGCTCTTAATGCTGGCAAGTCGATTGATTTAGTTTACATCGACCTTTCAAAAGCTTTTGATAAGGTCTCTCATCATAAACTGTTAGCGAAGCTGGAAAAGTTAGGGATTCGAGGCAAACTTTTAGCATGGTTCACCTCGTACCTGCACAGCAGATACTTCACGGTCAGATTTAAGTGTGGCTTCTCGAACATGTATCCCTGTCTTAGTGGCGTTCCTCAGGGAGGAGTGCTCTCTCCTCTACTTTTTCTGATATATACACTGGAGTTACCCAGCCTTCTTAAGACATCTCCTAGATATCAAGGTACAATTGTATGCTGATGACATTAAGATATACGGGATCTATAATCGGGATAATTGTGGGATGATCTGTGACGCTCTGAGGGTCTCCATTCAGAGAATGGCTGATTGGGCAGTTCATTGGGATATTCCCCTCAACTTGAAGAAATCCATGGTTATGCATATTGGTGATTTGCCAACAGCTGCCTATTACATTGATGGTGTCCAGCTTGCAGTTCGCCAATCCACCAAAGATCTTGGTGTACTTTTCGACTCAAAACTCAATTTTTCCCCCCACATCGACCAAGCTGTAGAGAAGGCGTTCAGTAATCTGTTTGTCTTGTTTCGTAGCGTGCAATGTTCGGATGTGACAACACTGACACGCCTTTACAAGGCATGTGTGTTGCCCCACATCGAATATTGTTCTCAAGTGTGGAGCCCGTGCACCAAGAAAAATGTGTTCAAAATCGAAAAAGTTCAGCGCGTCTTCACTCGCCTCTTGTGGTACAGAACTACGCACAGCTACTGTCGCAATAATCTACCCACTTACGATGCCAGGCTTAGGTTGTTTGGGCTTAAGTCCTTGCAATGTAGGCGAGCATTCTCTGACTTAGTGTTCTGTTTTCGTATTCTTCGTAGTGAATCGACGCTATGTTCAAGTAAGTACTGGATCTTCAGACCCACTAGCTGTAGACGGGGTGGGTTTAATCTCCATTATACTTACTCTGATGCCAGGCACCGCTCCCTCATCTTCAATAATGTCTTTTATCGCTGCGCTAGATGGTTTAGTCTGTTACCTCGTGAGGTTCTTGCGTCAGTTAATAGTGCCACCTTCAAAAGAAGATTGAAAAAGGTAAATCTTGATCAGATTCTTGGTATCTCCTCATGACAGTCTTCAACCATAACCTTTTTCAGTTCTGTCCTCTGGACTGGTCGGTTGCTTAACTCGCGAGCTTTCGTGATGTACCTTGGAACTTCTTCTGCCGAGAAGCTATTTATTCCGACCGCAAACATCTATTCGGGTAGATTATTTGGTTCAGTAATGCATTTCAATATTCGCTGATGAGCTCTCACCAGCTTTTACAATGTGATTCTGTCTTCCTCTGGCCAGCCTTGCCAAGTGATGCTATGTCCCAAGCTAATGTACACATCGAGATCTTTCTGTCTTCCTACTTTACACTGCTACTACTGCACATAAATAGTTGCCATTTCTGCATGGAATCTGGGTACAGGTCAACAAGTGGCCTGCTCTTTACGACTGGTCACTTGGGTCTGGGTCTTACGCCTGGGGTTCGTATTTAGATCAAAGAGGTAACTACTTTGGCCCGCCCCAGAATAACCTCGGTTAGTTGCGTTGCCCAGGCTGACCTGTACTCTACTGCGATCCAGGCTGTATCCATGTAAATGGCGCGCGGCAACCATGGTACGATTCTATTAAGAAGTTGTGGTTATTCGGTGAATGGCTGATTAGTGATTTCTTATCCTCGAACCACTCTGCTTGTGGCCAGCATTGGCATTCCTGGCACTTGAGGCCGTATTTTTCTGCAGCTCTCCTCAAAAGGTTAAGCACTGATTACAGTTGGTGAGAGTATCTACAGTGCAATATTGTTATCTCTATCCTTTCCATATCATTGGACAAAAAAAAAGACGAGTGCTTTCAGATTATTCTGTTATCTCTATGAGTTTTTTTTTTCAATGTCTTTTTCTCCCCCCTTTGTCTTGTATGGTTTTTAGTGTTACTAAAACACTCAGACAGACAGTGTAATGGCACCTATGTGCTAATAATAAATAAATGCCCTACTAATATAAAACCGCATATGTCGTCTGTACTGTGTGTGTGTGCGTGTGTCACGAAATTCATAGCAGCGTCGCAGCAGTCGTTAGGAGCTGATTTTTTGATATGATATAGTGGGTGGGCGGTAACATATTTGGTGGGGGTCACAAAGTGATAACGACTGATAAGAGCAGATAAGAGGCGCTGAAACACAAATTTCACGAAATATGTAATGCGCTTCGCAGCAGTCGTCAGGAGTTGATTTTGGGACATGATATAGGGGGTGGGCGGGAACATATTTGGTGGGGGTCACAAAGTGATAACGACTGATAAGAGCAGATAAGAGGCGCTGAAACACAAATTTCACGAAATGTAATGCGCTTCGCAGCAGTCGTCAGGAGTTGATTTTGGGACATGGTATAGGGGGTGGGGCGGGAACATATTTGGTGGGGGCTACAAAGTGATAACGACTGATAAGAGCAGATAAGGGGCGCTGAAACACAAATTTCACGAAATATATAGTGCGCTTCGCAGCAGTCGTCAGGAACTGATTTTGGGACATGATATGGGGGTGGGACGGTAACATATTTTGTGGTTTTCAAAAAGTGATAACGACAGCTGAGGACTAATAGTAATGATATGCGTACGAACGTAGAGATCACTCGAAACCAGATTGCAGATAGTGCATTTCATTTCAATATCATTTCATTAGCGTTATAATTGTAAACTCAAACACCTTTCGACCGCTGCACCTTCTCGAGTTCTTGAGGATGAATGAGATGCTCGAATAAATACGATAGTGAATACTGGGCATTCTAATTTGAGATCATCAAAAATTATTCGACCGCTAAATTACCTCGATACTCGATGCATGGTGGTTGTTTACATACATCACTTTAGCTGTGCACTTCACTGCGCTTATCAAACAGTGAGATACAGCCAAGATGAGCAACGGACAGTAATGCATTTAAGGAAGCAGCTATAGTTAAGCGGTGAGACCCAAAGCTTCACCGATTCTCAGTCCTATCAAAGGCTTCCGTGTCATGCGCGCGGTAGCGGGCGGAGCTAAACTGGTACATAAATAAATTACTTAAAAAACCACATGGATCGGAAGAGACCAAAGTTCTTTGTTTTGGCAGAGGTTTTCCAGACCTTATGGCAGGGTGAAAATCGTGTCGAGGAAACCGCGTCTATACGGTCCCCTCCCCCTTTACCTGGGGATCCGATACGACCCCTTCTCCACACAACCGGTTTCATATCAAAACGTCAGTACTGGCTTTCCAGGTTCAAGTTCCGATAGAGGCGGAGTTTTGCTCATTATTCGACCGATGATGAGTTTTAACTTGCCCATTGCAGCAAAAAGTCCTAAATAAATCGAACGGTCAAAATCAAAAATATCTTCTGGATCACAGCCCGAGGAGGGTTAACCTGTGGTAGACGAGAAAGCAGAGAAACAACAGGAATTGGAAAAAACAGGAATCAGAAACTGACGAGTCGCCTAGTGCCCGCGCCAACGTCGCGCGCGCCTTTCGATTGGAGCGCGTTAGTTGTAAAAATCGAAAAATCTGCCCTCTTTTTGATGGACTATAACTTTCCGCAATGACAAGTATTTCAAGAAATAAGGGCAGATTCTGTCCGCACACGACTTCTAGTTTCCAAATTGTACTGAGCTTTTTTTCAAGCACTTCTTCCCTCGAAAGTTGAAGACGTCGAGGAAATGTCGAGGAAATTGAAATTTACATGCGAGTTCCCACTCTTTGGAAGACAGTAGCTGTCTTCATTGGCAATGCTTTGAAAATCGGAGGAGAGCATTGTAAACTAGAAGATTGACGCTTTCAGAGGGTAATGCAGTTGTTCAGCATGCTCCCTGGTTCGAGAGAAATCTGCGTCGAGGAAATTTCCGAAGCTACCAAAAAACTCTACTTCTTCCCCACCGTAACAAGGAACTTCTTCGGGAACACTCAAAATGCTTCTGGGACACATCACCTCGATGGAGTGAATAGGAAATGATATACTGGGCGCAAATCTGTTACGTTTTGGTATGCGCGTGCAGAGACCTACTCGAATCATTTGAAAGGTGTTTCGTCTACAAAACAAACTGGTTGTGCAAACCAAATCTTCTAGTCTCAATTGAGCAGAGTAACTCGTATGGTTGTAGTCTAGCCCGATCATCCCTTTATTCACGTCGGTTGGTTTCCCTCTTTCGATAAATCACGCATTTGCGGCTGCACTTCCCGTTTTGAACCTTCTACTGATATCCCACTCCTCTGAGTTCTTATAAGCACCTAACAGTTTCAAGATATCAGTTGCTTCTTCTTACTTGAACTTATGACATAAGTGATGACAGTGAGCGGCAGCAGCACCGTGTGTCCGTTGATTAACCTTGCGCTTACAACCCCCCCCCCCCCCAAATTCCATCGGATCAAATATGACCCCTGTCGAGGAATTCCTCGACCTTTGTTCACCCTGCCTTATGGACATGCCTGTTCGGTTCATTCCTCGTTTTCTTTTCATTAACCTACACATGTTGATAAAAAGGAATAATAGAAGCGAATACAAACCTATTCGTATGGGAAGATATGTGTTTCTGAAACAACCACGTCCAAATTAATTTTGGAACCACTAAAGGGAAATTAAGTAAAATTTGCCTTTTCATGGCCTTAACACGTCATTTCGGTCAAACTTCCATTACTGTAACTCCCGATAAGTTAGACAGATCGAACATCATTGAAAACACTTCATCGCATCTAAGTATTGCGTATTTACAGCTCAAAATCCATGGATTTGGTGTGCGGCGGCGGCGCTCGCAACGCTCTGGTCCCACGCGGTGCAAAACACAAAACGCGCGATGTCGTCAACGTGTTGAAAATACATCTGTATTGCGCATATGAAACCAGCGACACGGTGATGTATTGACTAAATGTTGCCACTCATATAAGTACTTTTAAGTATAACCAGTTGGCGCCGCACGCATTGCGCGCGCAACACAGATCTGCGGCGAATTTTGATGGTGCGACGAAAATTTTCAAATTTGGCTTGATACACCACGAATATCTGAATTCTCAGCTAAATTCTATCCGCTCCATCATCGGTGAAAATCGTGTCGAGGAAATGTCCGCCTCTTTACGACCCCCCTCCATAATGCAGACCCCGATACGACCCCCGTTTTAACCTTTCCATATCCGGTTTTACAACAAAAATGTTAGTTTTAGATTAGGAGAAGGAGGCAGCGACGCTGCCACTCAAATGCACGGCTCAAATCCTAAATCCATTTCTGCTCAGAGTGGCTTCTCCCTCTTTCCTCCCAATAATTTAGCCTTGGCCACATTGGCCGGGAAGTAGAACGTTGAAGGAGGCGCCGCCTACACACAGTTGAACAGTCCCGCGCTCTAGCGGCGCTAACCGCCCGCGGTTGCGTCGCGTGCTGTGCCTGGAGCGCGCTCGTTGGAAAAATCGTCAAATGTACCCGTTATTTGAAGGGCTCTAACATTCTATAAAGACAATCATTTCAAAAAAGGAAGACAGATTCTGGAAGAGCGTGATTTCTAGTTTCTAAGCCGTGCTGAAAAATTTTTCGAGCTAGTCTTATCTCGAGAATTGAAAACGTCGAGTAATTGTCGAGGAGAACGAGTTTTACTTGTGAGTTTTCGCTCTTTGGAAGACCATAACTTCCTTCATTTATAATATTTAGAGAAGAGGAAAAAAGCGTTGTAAACTAGAAGATTGGAGCTTTCCGATAAGCATCAAAATTGCTTCAAATGTCCCCCGATTAGCGAGAAATCTGCGTCGAGAAAATGTCAAGGGAATTCCCAAAGCCACTGGAAAGCTCTATTCCTCGCTTGCTGTAGCAGGGAACAGCGTTGAGCACCCTCAAAATGCTTCTAGGAAACACCATTCCAATGGAGTAGACTGAAAATGATACACTTGACGCAGATCCATACCGTTCTGGTATGCGCCATGCAGTGACCCCACTCGGAATCATTTGAAAGGTGTCTTGTCAAAAGGACAACTTACTCGTGCAAACAGGTGTTTCTTAGTCTCGACTAATCAGAATCATAGTATAGCCTGGTCATTCCTCTATTTACGTTGCTTCCTTTCCGATCCTGTTTTGAGATACATTTGTGGCTGCAGTATTTGATGAAGCCAAAAAGGTTCGAATCTCCCCGTATTGAATTCTTTACTCATATTCTGCTCCCCCACTTGATAGGTTCTCGAAGCGTGTACATTAATTTGGAGTAGACAGTCGCTGTCCATTCCTCACGATACATTTGGAGGACGCGTTACCTTACGACTATATCGTCAGACTGATCATTACCCATCAGACCAACGGCCACTTTCCATTTAAATTTTACTCCAGTCAGTTGTAAGATATCATTCGCATTCGCATTATGCTAACTAAAACCAAGATTGAGGATGACAGCGAATGAGTGGAGAGAGCAGCACCATTATTCGGCGATGAATGGTCCTACGACCCCCCTTCGCATCTCAGTGGAGCAAATACGACCCCTGGTCGAGGAATTCCTCGACCGTTATTCACTCCTGCTATCCATCATCGACGGCTTTCAACCTCTTTTTCTTCGTCAACCATTATCTCTTTTCCCGGTCTCCGGACTGCTTCCGGACAATAAATCTCGTGGCAAACTCCGCCTACTTCGGTGCGTGCTCCGCCCACCAATAGCATTTGACCTCCTTTCCTTCGCCGACCTCTACTCCCTTTTTCCCGGCCTCCGGGACTTCTTGGAGCCGAGTTATGAATTTTCGTCGCAAACTCCGCCCACTTTGGTCAAGCCCCGCCCACCATGACAGCTGGCCTCCACTCCTCCACCCACCTCCATCCACCTTTTTCCCTGCCTCCGGGACTTCTTGGAGCCGAATTACAATTTCGGCGCAAACTCCGCCCACATTAGCGCACGCGCTCCACCCAACCGTAGCAGTTAACTTCTCTTTCTTTGCTGACCTATATCCACTTTTTTCCCGTTCTCCAGGACTTCTTGGAACCAAGTTATGAATTTTCCTGGGTAACTCCGCCCACCTAGGACTTGCTCCGCCCACCAATAATATTCTAGCTCTACTACTTCAACCACCCCCATGCACCTTTTTCCCGGTCTCCCGGGCTTCTTGGAATCGAGTTATGAATTTTCGTGATAACTCCGCCCACTTTGAACATGCTCCGCCCACTAATGGTATTTAAGCTCCACTCCTCCACCCACCTCTACCCACCTTTTTCCCGGCCTCCGGGACTTCTTGGAGCCGAGTTATGAATTTTCGTCGCAAACTCCGCCCACTTTGGTCAAGCCCCGCCCACCGATGACAGCTGGCCTCCACTCCTCCACCCACCTCCATCCACCTTTTTCCCGGCCTCCGGGACTTCTTGGAGCCGAGTTATGAATTTTCGTCGCAAACTCCGCCCACTTTGGTCAAGCCCCGCCCACCGATGACAGCTGGCCTCCACTCCTCCACCCACCTCCATCCACCTTTTCCCGGCCTCCGGGACTTCTTGGAGCCGAGTTATGAATTTTCGTCGCAAACTCCGCCCACTTTGGTCAAGCCCCGCCCACCGATGACAGCTGGCCTCCACTCCTCCACCACCTCTATCCACCTTTTTCCGGCTCTTAAGACTTCCCCGGCCCGAATTATGAGGACTTGTAGAAAATGCTGTACACTTCAGAGCGCGCCCGCCCATTGTGGGCGGGCCTCCGCCCACGTCATGTATGCTGGAAACACCTTAGACATTGCTCCCCTACACCAATTTGTTTTCTGCTCTGTAGGCTTTCTCCCAACCGAGTTATGAAATTTTTCATAAAGCACTGCTTTTTTGAGAACGCCCCGCCCACCGGGGGTGGGTCTCCCTAATTCGATGTGACTTACCAATGCACACCTTTACCCACTTTTTGGCCCAGTTTCGAGGTCGTTTTGTCACTGAAATTGAAATCTTGGTCTTCGGTACAGTTCATTTCGACGCACGCCACGCCCACTGTGGGCGGGGCTCCGCTTAGCTGATGTGTGTTTTGTACTTCGTGAGACCTTGCCCACCCATCCCACACTTGACCCGGTCCCTCCAGGCGGATCCCGAGGAGCTAGGGAATTTCGTGACAGACATACAGACGACAGACGAAGCGCTTTATAGTTAGTAGGATAATTTACTTTTTTATTATTTTTAGTTTTTATTACTGCTTGATGGGCGGAAGTGGTGTAGTGGCAAGTGGCACGCTTACCACGCGAGCGGTCCGGGGATCAAATCCTGGGTTGTGAATCGCCCGGGCCAACCAACCCTTCTCACGGAGTTCTGCTTAGGGCACTAAGCTACATATCCTGGTGGTCAAAGATGAACGGCAGTCATGAAGCTGTGAAGCTGTTGCACTTCTTCAACTAGAGTATAATTGTGAGCAATGCCTAATCCAATTTCTTAAGGAACTCCAAACGCATACTTAATTATCAGCAGGTCAAAAGTCTTCAATGGCCACACATCCTAGATAACCAATAATCGTGATTACACATAAACCTCATTCAGATTTGTATTCACATTCGTAGCTGCTATAACTTGCGTGGATCCGACAACTCCGCTATTTAGACACTTCGCCAAGAATCAGAAGTGTCAGTACTTGATTGTAGAGGGAGGAACAACCTGGGAATGTTACTGGGGGTTGGGGAGGGAATTCTCTACAGACAGTGCATGTGGAAGCGAAACATAGTCGCATGTAAAGCAGACAATTCTCGTTCGACTGGTCCACTGCTTTGCATGAAAACATTGAACCACAACAGAAGATTTTTCGTTCATATAAGAGCGACACTGCCTATGGGACAACTTCATATGTATATCAGTCGATAATTGTGCGTTTGTGTAGTGTACGTGCATCAGAATATCGCACACCTGTACAAATTGTTTTAGGATAACAACGCACATTCACATGCGACACTTTTTAGATGACACTTGCAATGAATCACTGTCGCCATTGGTTTGCCCTCTTCTTATTTCTACAATCCCTTCATGGTTTAGATAGCCGTTGGCTTCCATCAAAAAAACCAATCTAACGAACATAAGGTTCAAGGAAGGGGAACTCTCAACAAATGTAGTAGCAGATTAGTGTGAGCATCCGTTCGATAGTCAATCTAAGCTACGGATTGGACACATTTCCTGATAAGATTAACATTTAAAGCGAGGGATTACGTTGAGATTGGGTTAGGTTGGGATTGGGATGCTGTATAAAGCTCCAGGGCCAAAAATGCGAAGTATTCCGTCGGAAACATGTAGCATGAGACTCCGTCTTTTGCTCGTTGATCTCCCGTCAGCAACCAACTTCAGGGACGTATGCACACGTTAAAGGAATCCTTTGCGGAAAATTCTTGCATTCTTTCTCAACATGAATGTGTCAGTTGTGATCACTGGAAAAGCACACAAAGTTTCACGCATGAAGATTCGGTTTCCGAAGAGAAACAAACTCACAAAAATCCACTCTATGGACAATCGAAGGTAATTCGGGCGGAGCCAAAGGCGGGGCATGGAAAGAAGTTGGCCTTTGGCCGGCTACGTATCAGGCGACGCAATGAAAGAATTGGGTTATAGCGCGCGGGAGTAGAAGTGAGAGATGTGAATGCAATAAAGCAGAAGGCCAGAAAGAGTTTCTAGTGAAGGCACTCCAAGAACCAAGTGGAAGCATCCCAGCATTTGTGAAAGACGTCCGTGGGCACTTTGAACGCGTAGCAGCCCTTTCGATTTTTCGAATTTTTTACCAAAACAAAAGCAATATTTCTGTTCTTTTCATTCTTATCGTGGATAATGAGTCTCAAGCCAGTGATTATGGCTGAAATAGAATCATGATTTTTCCGTGAAGGATTCCTTTAAGCCGATAGTTTCCATCATGCCTACAAACAGATGCTTCGGTTGATGACGCATTTCACAGAAAAGTTATAGGATAGCGCATGAAGAACCCTTTTCAAAATGATAATGAAGCGGAGCACAGGCGGAGGCAATAACTAGAAAAAATTGTCGAGCCGACTGCGCTGCAACTAGAGCATCTTATTCCGCGGAGAGGCCATATATCGCATCCTCTGGCCCCTGGCTACTGCTTTCACTGGTGCATGCACTTTCATGCTGTACCACCTTTGTCGTAATCCCTCTCTGCGAATATGGGAAGGAAATCCGTAAAGCCGTACGTAACTTTTCACGTATGCCACATACGCTATAGCAAGATCGAAACTAGTGCGAAAGCATAAGAATAGAATAGTTGCAGTAGGTACGCCATCGAAAATGCATCCAATACCATAGACAAATGATTCGAAGATTATTGAGTTAATGAAGAACTGAACTACATTATTAAAAACCTTCATCATAGTAGAAACAGATTAGCAAATGCAACGTGATTTCAACACAGTGTCATCTTGCTAGTTGACAAGACGTCTGCAAGAACCAATCATGCATCTGGACGTGCGGGAACTAAATTGCTTTGGTTCATTAAATTAATTCCATCTGACAAAACGAAAACTAGTACCATATCTGTACTCGAAGACTGCCGTTATGGAATCCCAATGAGCTCGATTATACGTGATTATTGGAACGCGATTTGTGGAAGAACGAAGCACTCTTCCAGCGTCCTCAGAGCAGAACCTTCAACACACTTTCAATCTATCGTGGGCCTTTCGTAAGTGAAGTATTTAGAGAAAGAAAAAGTTTAAAATCAGAAAAAGTAGCGGCTTCTTTCTTCGTGCAACAATTTTTTGAGGTAAAAAATTGTTGCGCTTAGACACAGTGTTGCGTCCCCAAAGTTTGAAACGATCAACACGGATCGCTCTTTTGTGAAAATGCTTTGAATTTGCTACCACACTTATTTCTTTGCTTTTTTAATCCACAATGCTTGCATAACTTGTACCTGTAGCCAGTGAGTGTTTGATCCCTGTTGGTTTTGATCTCGAAACCAGATTGTTTGCATCCGGAAGAAGAATGACCCCCTGGGTATTTCACTACCTTCACTTCGATTGTTGTTCCACTTGGAGACTGGAACATTCAGGTTTATATTCTGTGATGTGAAACGGTGAGCATGCCATTGCTATGTAGCTAGCGAGGTACTAGAGCAGTAATGGTATCTGAAAAAAATTGGCTATCGAATTCTATCCCTTATGAAAGGGTTTAATGGAGCATAGTACATACTGTAATCCAGTAGTTGCACATCCTAAAATCATTTGGATCATCAAAGCTGCGCCTAAAAGTATCCGTGAGAGTCGTCCAGTTCGAAGTAGCTTGAAGTGTTGCGCCGCACCCTGATGGCTGAAACGGTAGTTTTTTGACACCTTCTTCATCTTTCAGAGGTATCGTACACGGAAGTTCCTCTCCCACACAAAAACACTAGGTGCAACTACTGAAAGCAGCGTAAAATGATTTATGAATAGAAATTCAAGTTTGAAAGCGAAACATGAGTAGAAGTAGGCTATTGGAAAGTGAAATCTGAATATGACACCTAGACAGAGCCAAGAGAGCGCATGGAACAAAATGCGTAGGGGGGCGGAGGTTACGCGTAAGGTGGTGCCACGGGAAAAGCAAATATAACTTTCCCGATTCCTGATGTATAGACAGAGTATTTCAGAGGGAGTGATTAGGAAGAAATGAACAGTGGGATGCGGTGAAAAGAAATTTTAGCGAGAATTCTCTTTATCAGTTCTTTTTTCGGGTTTTTTGCCTACCAGACTCATTTGGCACCCATCTGACTTTCGCGCACAATTTGTTTTAAACTTTATTGGTTTCTTACTCTTTCGTTGCATAGCTTTCCGCCGTAACCAGAGGGACATATGCATTTCGAACAGTCTCGCGGATGAGGAAATCCGCCCATCTCACACTTGGCCGACGTGTCTGGCTTACAACGTTCTGGAATAAGCATTTAAAAGACTAGTGTGAATATGTGTTGCAATCACGTTTTGGGTGCTTTTGTAAAACGTCAGTCATACTGAAGAATAAATAAAATTTGAACGATGTTTTAAGTTGACCGTTAAGTAGTATCACTTTTTGTATGGCAGTTTTTCCTCTTTTTAATGTTCATCCTGAGATCTCACATGTATGAAGTGCACTGTAATTTCTCTATGAATATTTTTAACTGACTCAATCATAGACTTACAAATTGAGAAGCTTCCGAGATGAAAAGTGGCTGAACCGGCACTAACTCAAGCTCTACGTTCCTCCAAAGGAAATTAGTCGATGATTTACCATGTATTTAGCACTGTGTTCTGCTCAACAGTGCAATATTGATTCTTTAACAAGCGTATTCTCCTTTTTCAAAACTACACTTTTCCGATTGGTTAACGATATACCCTTGTAGTTTTCCCAAGAAACATTTTTTCACTGAAACTCCTTATTTTCACATTACCCATGAATCATTCATGAGCGTATCATTTGCCCTATTCAAACATATGCTATTGTTTTTTTTCGTTGTTGTCATTCTGGTAGAGTTTAAAGCCTACATAACAACTTACCCAGTTGATGACAGCACTACTCAAAATATGTTGTCTCAAGAAATGCTAAAAAAAATTAACCCGTGGTGAACTCGGTACTTACCATTAGTCACAACCGATTCTGAACGTGCTGTCAGTTTTTTCATCGCTCGTTCATAAAATGCTAGGGAGCAAATTCAACAAGTTAGCGGTCATCCATCGACAAGTGGATAACAAACAAAACCATTTTGGAAAAGAAAGATACGGTTTCATGAAGCATTTAATAGCGGAATGTTAGAGAGAGCTCGTGTCTAAGTACACAGAACATCAGCGATTGATGTCTCCCAATGGAATATAGAGTTTGAGGTAGTTGCCTATTTGGCTATTTTTCCTCCCCTAATGCTAATTTACAGGTATCTGCAATTCAGGCATTTCATGAAGTAGAAAGGGTACGAAGTGTTCATAATGTGAACGATTCCCTTTCAAACCATTCATTACATTACTTGAAAATTAGGTCCTTAGAGGAAAACTTCTCACTCGAAAGAAATTGACACAACTTCTCTGATAACCTGATACTTACTACTGTTATTTGGTTGAGATAAGAATTTAGCTATTAATCTTAAACGACCATCTAAGTAAATCCGCAATGGGCGATTAAACACAATTAGACAGTACGAATGTGTGAGCACATGTGAACGTGGGGTTTAGGTAATGTGATTTTTAGGAAAAGAGAAGCCAAACCTTTGCATCCGTAGAGTTCGTTCATCATGGAATACTCGTTGAAAGAAATAATTGGAGACCCAAGAGTCTGCGTGTACATCGCGTCGTGCGGCTCTATTGTCGGCTTTCCGTTGATTGTTCCACTGATACACAAGACACAATTTCGAATTTAATCACAAACCCTCAACCTCAGACATATATTATATATGCAAACGTACGTGTCTTTGGGGTAATGCATAATGTCACCGTAATCGTACGGAAATCCAAGGTTATCGTTTTCTGCCGGCATAGATTTTTCGAAAGCGTATTGCCAATCCCTCTAAAAATATTGATATATTTGCATCTTTCACGTTAAAGTAGAAGGTATTTGTTCACTTGGAACAAATACAGGGTGGCTACTAAATATTGGCGCATGGTTTATTGATCATATTTCCAAAAAGAGAAGCTATCATATCTTCAGAAGTTTATTTTCATATACAATAAAACATGAAAATTCATTACCAAAGAAAGTGCTCGAGATGGCCTCCTTTGGTAGCGATACAGGCTTGAAGTCTCTTTTCAACTGACATCACCGTGGGCCGCAAGTAGCTGACGTCGGCGTGACGTGAGTAGATCTTCAGACCAGAAGTGGCGCACGATTTGCAAAACGACAGGCAGTTGTTGGATCTGGCTAGCAGACATTC
>MU882814.1:0-22176 GCA_036418205.1 Ostertagia ostertagi
ATCATGTTCTCATTGAATAACAGTATTAAGAACTGAAATTTTGGCATGTTTTTGTGTGTTAACTGCTGTTCTTACCGCCGCAGTTCGCGTTGCGAATCTTTAAAGAAATATATATAGGAAGTTATGTCCATAATTAGTGAATCACTTTACATTTATCGTTATTAAAAATCCAAGAAAATTGGTGAAGGCGTGAAACATGTTTTGCGAAGTAGCATCCACATTGTCCTACTTGAGCAATTACTCAGCCCATTTCCATGCTGCCTTCCGTGGCTGACATTTCAATTTTTCTGGAACCTATTTTTGAGCTCCCTTCTTAATCACTTCTGATTAAGATCTTTCAAACGCCCAACAATATAGAGAATCGACCAGCAGATAGGCAAGGGCACGCTCCCTCACTCCACGGTCTGCTTATAGTTCACTCTATCGAGAGGTTGGCTTTTTTAGTTGAAGATGACCCACACTCCAACTACCCCTCAACTGGCAATCTCAGTGCTATACCCAGCGCCACTAAGCGTGAATATGGACGAACTAGCCGCCTTTTGCTAGAGCATGCCCGACTTGTTAAAATAATGGAATGTAGACATCTACGTAGAGTTGTAACGATTTTAAAATATTTAATTTGTATCTCGTGTGCTTTGAGCTCGAAACAGCTCCGCACACGATCTGACATCGTCATGTTCCTTCTGATCTCCCTTAGTTCCTTACAGTGATCATCCAGCTTATTCACCAGGGTTCTGGACTGCGTGAAGTGTACTAGCAAATCTCCGAGGAGCAGTAGCCCAGCGTGAACGATTCGGGAGTTCTGATAGCAAAAGCCAAACCTCATTCTAGTCCGACCCTTCAGAGATATTGGTGGAGCACGAGAGTGACCATGCGCTGGGAACCGCCCCGCCTAGTAATACTAGAGTAATACTGAGTCACTGATCAACATCTACAGCGTAATGGCGGCGCATTCAATTTGAAAGTAAAGCAAGACAAAGTCTGCTTTTTTCCTGAGGTCGTTCGACCCACCTTGCGGAGAATATTCATAAAAAATTAGAGACTCTCAAGCTAGCCGATCTTCCACTTCCTCTGTGTGGCCCTATCCTCGTGCCAACAAGAGGCTACTCAGTTTGACCTCTAGCGCTCTTCCAGGAAGAAATTTTACGCTAAGTGACATGACCTCAAACTCGACTTCCGATCTTTCTTCGATCAATAGCTCCTGGAATTTCTAGAGATAAGACAGCGACAAAATTTCCTTGTATAGGCAATACATTGTAGATGACAGGGATGTATGTTTGGATGAGCAAAGACTCCACATAAAAAAGAAAAAAATTTGAATTCAAAAATACCCAAAGTGATTCACTAATTATGGGACAACCTAATATTTGCTTGTGAACAAACTTTCACCCCAGACAGGTTCGAACCCGCATCCTGTCTACGGACAAGGTGTGCTAACCAGTTACGAAGTTACAGGAACAAAAAGCGTCCTTCAAATTTTTCCATTTGGCTGAATGACTTCTCCAGCTTTGAAAGGCACGATTTTCTGCTGTTTACTTTACATGAAGGAACTCTTGCAGGAAGTTAGATCCCTCTGGAAGTGACAGCTGACATTTGGCAAACGATTTTCACACAAGTGATTAGGTTCATTGGTGCAAACCCTTCCGAAAATGGGAGTCTCGAGGGACCCGCCACCGGAGGTGATATCACTCCGTTCTCAAAAACGCGGCAGAGGCACCAGACCATGGCTTCATGGAACATCGCGGAGCCCACTGTTGCGGTATCGTCCCATCTTGCTCTATCTTCGCGTATTGTCGGTTCTCTGTTGTTCGACCCTCAGTATGTTTTCTCAGCTTCCGCTGTTTACGATGTCAGCCGTGCCTGAAGAAAAAACCTTGATTCAAGCGCTCACGGATTTTACATTTTCTTCACTGCGGTTTGAAGTTACGCCTTATCGCGAGCTGTAGACTTAAACCTTCACACGTTGATATCAGGAAGGTGCTTTGTGCAGTTCCTTGCGTTCTTGAGAGCTTATTTATCAGCAGTGGTATAGAATCGCGCCCAAGCAATAGATAGGACCACTACAGACCCTATGTAGAACTGGAAATTAGAATAAAACGAGATTTCGATCGGTGCATTGGGACAGTGCTTATAAATTGTGGGACCGACTCAGAGTTGAGAGTACGCGATGAAGTCTGCTGCAAAAAATAGCCCCCCCCCCATGTTATCTGGGTTGACATGTTGTCGCTGGGCTCTTCTGAATAGAAAATGTGTTTTGTGCGGATTGCCATTTTCGCCTATGCTTTAAGCCGTGTCTATAGAATGCATCAAAATGGGCTTGTTCAGATACCGTTGCAGCAAGTTATCTTCCTTTTTCTGCGTTTTCCTGCAGCGGGAAGTGCAGCACTTCTCTATCTATTTGAGAGTTAGCTGCGGGGTACAGAGCTAGTGTAGGTGGACGGACTCTAAACCACTACACTGAAGGACTGTGAAAAGATTTGTGCGGCTCGTGTGGAAATTAACTTTTTAACTCAAATACCGACGCGGCCAGTAACTGCTTCGATTTTTCGATCCACAAAACAACTCGCATTACGATGTAAAGAGTTACCGTTACCGCAAAAATTACGAAGTTACTCTTTATGCACAAATGGGTCTCTGTGGAGGCGCACCGTCTCAAGGAACCTTGCCAGTTTGTGGTAGTAATTTTGACTGCGAGTGCTGGTACATACAGTAACGGTCAAATTGCTCGCAAACGCGTTTTAGTGACTCTGCTTTTCTTCTGCAGCAGACAAAAGAACCGAACAGCCAAAACAGGGAGCCAACCGAACCATCAGTGGTATCTCTTCTTTTTGCCTAACTTTTGTTCCTGAAGATGTTTGTTTTTGCTAATTGTTTATTGCACAGACCACGAGCCTATTGTGGATATAGTGAAGAATTGAGTAAGGTACTTACAACACAAAAAAAAGCAAACCAAGAACAAAGTGACACCTACCTATCACGGCATTACAGCAATTACGGGAAAACCCTCTTCGAGAGTACTTATCAGATGCGGAGCTTCGCATGAGGTTGAGCTTACCGGAGTCTCATGAAGGATCCATCTCGACCATGGACCAGTGGGCGGGACCGGAAGTTTTTGTGACGAAATGCATGGTAGGTACGGATCCACGTGTCGAACGCACGAACGTGAACAGGATTCACTTCAAACCTTCCCATGAACGTGGATCCGTACCTACCATGCATTTCGTCGCAAAACCACTTCCGGTCCCGCCCACTGGTCCATGGTCCGTGGAAGTTCTTTAAATACTGAAGCAGTCTGTTGAACTCAGTGCAAGTCCTGTTCACGAAAAAGTGATGCCTGATATTATGTTTAGCTCTGTGAACGGATGTTCTCATGGAGTTACCCCTTGTTCTTGACCCTCTAACTGTCACAAAGTTGATGGATTTAATCTTGAAAGAGGTAGCCGTGGAATACCTAAAACGTTATAGAGCCATTTTTTCTTATGGAAGCAGGTATCATGATATTAGCGTTTAGGCATTACGCACCTGCTACAGGCGGGTATTTGATCGATAACGGAACCCCAAGCGTTCTAATCAAATTTCCTCTCCTGAAATAGTCGTAATACCCTGGTTCTATAAAGGACGAATTCACGATTAGAATGAAGGTCAAAGAAGGAGTAGTTCATCCTAATTGAGGGACCCGCGGACCTCCTAAGGGGGGTGCGACTGAAGCGCAATTGGCACCGAAGGAGTTGACCTCGGCGACCTATTAAGGCTCAATCTTGGCGCGGCTGGGCCAGTGCACGCCACCGATCATCTGATCACTCGCCGCATGCAATAGTGGCGAGTGAGAGAGCGTAGTGTTGAAGAGGGCACAGCGATGAGAGTCGCATCAATGCTCAAATCAACGGGCAAGGAAGGGGTCCCATTTCTCGGGTTCTGGGCCGTTTCTCATGGTTTTCCTTCTTTCGTGTACCACTCACCATCGCCTAAGGTTAATTTGAAATGGGTTGCCTTTCCAGCGTGAATTCGTCCTTTAAGTGCAAGGATATAAACGAGAGAAATGTTATATGTGATATATTGGGAGGACGTTACTCAAGTGAGAAAAAGTACTGCACGGGAAATAGTTTCGGCGAACACTTTTGACTTTTTGTATGTGTACATACAATAGTCAAAGGGTTGGAAGTAGACAAGAACTATGGACGACGTGCATGGGTCGGCGGTTGTTACACATAATTTGCGAGGAGTTTTAAAGATGTTTTAGAGGAAATTTCATTTTTGCTAATGTTTACGCACTTGGGTTCTCGGAGGCGGCCCAAAAGCTTGATCCGTTCCTGGAAGAAGATTCCACGGTTAATCGAGCTCGAAGAATGGGATCTTACGAAAAGAGAAAAGACAGGCAGACTTCCTAAAGATGCGGAGCCAACGCGCAATTCTCGGGAAAGGGTATGTGACCTAGCATGGCCTTCCCCGCGGCGCTATCGGCGCAGCACACTCATCGACTGACTAACCACTCGCCGCAGTTTGTAGCCGTTCACAAGAGAGAGAGCGTTAGCGTTGAAGAGGGCAGCATCGATGAGAGTCGCATCAATGCGAAATCAACGGCAAGGAAGGAGGTGAATTTCTCGGGTTCTGGGCCGTTTCATATGGTTTTTTCTTCTTGCCGGCACCAATGGCCATCTCTTAATTTTAATGACACCTTCCAATTTTGAACTCCACCTTCAAATACCCTTTTTAATAATAACTTTTTAGCAACTCTTTTAGATGAGGGCTTACCAGAGTTGTGAGACGTGACCTATACATTGTTATACAGCTTGCTCCGGATAGTCTTTTTATTTGAATAAAAAAATGGACACCTGATGATGGAGTCGGACCAGTTAGTTTGTATAGATTGCGCCATTTGAGTGATTTTTATTTATTGACAGATAGCATTGTTCTGTGATTTGTGAAGCAGCCGATATTCAAATCCAAAGCTCAGTGATCATTATGATATCAGTGACCATGAAGTGTAATGATAGAGTTGTAGTCCAGTTTCGGTATCAGCGAAAAACATCCTTCTCCTCGGAATCTTCACGACTTCCCTCTGTTATTTTTTGCCGTCACACTACTCAGAAGTTCGGCTCTCATGTTTTCTCGGCGTAGAATCATTGCAACTATCTCCATCGGGGTTTCTAATATTGTCGCAATTCTCGTTAGTGCGTTGACCGCTGCGATGATACTAGTGGATCTATTCTAGGATGATACTAATTGCTATTTAGGGCTCCACGTTTGAGATTAAATCAGATAGGGTTTCGTTGACATTAAGCTTTACACCACTGTAGTCCTCGTAATCAGCAGATGCTTTCCAACTAGGTGCTCTCTGACGATTGTGCTTCAGTTTAATTAGTCGTTGTTGATGCCATTGACGAGTTGTTTACTCAAAGCTAATTAATCTGACATGAGGGTTACAAAGAGCATAAAGCGCTAACATTTCGAGAGTCTGGTTGTTTCAGTAAATTTTCAAATCTCATTAGTCAATTATAACTATAAAGGTTACCTCTGTTCTATGGCTTCCATGTCGGATGGTTTCTGGTCATTTCTGCGACCGTTTCATTTTATCCTTTTGATAGAGCCATCCTTGGCGTGGCATAAAGCATTGCTAACAAAAACAATGGCAAGGTAATGAAATTTGAAGCGCGTTCCCACTACTCCACTGGCTTAGTCTTGAGCATCTAAAATTATCTATTTCGTACCGAAAGTGGTTAAATGTTCTGAGGAGGCACCATCTAATGGATGTCCTTCAGTGAGGCTGTAAACTTCCAATATCCATTCATTTCAGTAGAGCAACCTCCTTCTTGCCATAATATGCAGGAAATACTCTGAGGAAAGGGGGCAATGATGTCATCACGCACATCAGCAAGCTTTTCGCCGCACAGGCCATCGATGGGGAGTTTGATAGCGAAATGACCTTTAAATATCCTCCAACCCCCTCCCCTTGCCCCCCCCACCGCCCGTGGGCAAAAGCAGGCCCGCCTTCATTCTTCACCGTCTCCAGAATATACGCCATACCCATCATTGTCGAGCTCAAGGAACCCTACAATAAGCGCTTTGGCCTTAAATGTTATAGCTCTTCAATCGTTAACTGATGGAATGGTTTCTAGAGGTTTTGCATCGTCGGTGGTACTGTCTCTATAGTGGCTATGCAAGACCTCTTCCGATCATCGTCCCAGATACAGTAACGGTCAAAAGTCTTCGCTGAAACGGTTTTTCGTGCTTCTCTTTTTTTGCGGAAAAAATCAATCGTGGAGTCGCTAAAAATTTTTTTCTTTTGAATATCCTGATTCTTCAAGAACTTGAGGATATAAAAACACTGGAAAACATAGTATATCAATCTTTGGAGGACGTTGCTCAAGCGAGAAAAAATAATGCACTAAAATCGTTTCGGCGAACACTTTTGACCGCTACTGTATGTCCTAATGGTCCTCGATTCGTCGAGGATCTCGTAGAGCTCGAACCGTGCACCATGTTTCCGTTGAAAACTGTTCTGATATTGTCGGTGTGGAAAACCACCGTGAAGCCCGTGGACATTGTATTCATGCCTCTACGGTCTCGATTTACCAGCGACTGGTTTGTTTCGAGAGAAATGTGGCGGTTCTGAATGGTCAGAAAGGAGGTTTTTATCGACCTTTCTCCACGGATTCCGCTAGAAATACAGGAAGATGTCGGAAATTGGTCAGTGTACCCCTTAGCGACCTTCCGAATCAAAAACAAATCCACTTTTTCTTTGCAAGTCTTTCTTTGCCTGCAAAATTGGTATTTAAAGGTCGAGGCGGACTATTCTTCTTCTGAATCCACAGAAACCTTTCACTCCACCCCCTTGACTCGTGCCATCTAAGCACTCCTGAAGGGCAACACGTGCTTCATAATGCAGATAAATGCTGTATGGCTAATTCCAGTCAACTCCCTATCGCATCGTTTTTTACGCCGACGGGAAAACGTGTGGGCGATGCCTATTCATTATTGATGCGTCCACGTGGTGAGTATAAACCAATGTTGATTACTCTTGAAGTCCTTGCAAATATTTAATGTAGTCGGTATGCATATATCATAATTCAACCCTCTATCTATCCGACAATTCATGTATGAAACATATCAGGTTTATCAACTTACAAGCAATTAGGTGAGGCCAAAACGATGTAATGATGACTAGCATTCCACACTATGCGCTCGATTCAAAGATCAAACCCCGAAACCAAAGGCGGTTCAGATTGGTATCTAAACGAGGTCAACTAGGTGCTGAACTCATTTGGAAGGATAAAAAGGCGAGCTGTGCACCACGTGGTCCCCGCAACTTATTGTTTAGGCCATTCCGCTTTCGCATGCCACCTACCACTCTGCATGAATAAAAATGCGTGGCGCAACTCCAAAAAGGACCATTCAACCTGATGTTTTGGTCTTAAAGCCATGCCCCAGGATCACATTGGTGTGGCTCTTGCACAAGAATGCGAATGTAGGGGCTATCCTATGGTTCTAAGCTTAATTCGATTAGTACCACTTATTGAGAAGTTAGCAGGCGAAGTGCCAGAAAAGATTAACCGCCCCGGATTATGAATAATTAAAGGAGGATTTTACGATTAGAATGGAGGTCGAGGAAGAAGTAATTCACCTAGTTGAGTAACCCACGGACCTCCTGAGGGTGCGAACTGATGCGCAATTCGCATCGAAAAATTTGACCTCGGCGACCTATTATGCCTCAAAGTTGGCGGGTCTGGCGATCTCCGCCCACCGACCAGCTGATCACTCGCCGCAGTCTATACGTGGCGAGTGATTAGATAGCTGAGAGAGCGTAGTGTTGAAGAGGGCACAGCGATGAGAGTCGCATCAATGCTCAAATCAACGGGCAAGGAAGGGGTCCCATTTCTCGGGTTCTGGGCCGTTTCTCATGGTTCTTCCTTCTTTCGTGTACCACTCACCATCCCTAAGTTAATTTGAAATGGGTTGCCTTTCCAGCGTGAATTCGTCCTTTAATCCCTCGCACGATTAGGAGCGGTACTGTAGCACCGTTGGCAGCGTCCGCCATTTTCCGTGAGGCATTCGAGAAGCCAGGCCACATTTTTCATTGAATCCTCTTAGATTTGCCTGGAAATTTGAAACTGTGTAGGGCCCGACCCCACAGGCGCCAGCGCTACTCCTATTTATGACGCTTATCAGGTATTATCACTTTTATAAGCAATCAATTTTAAATGAAAGGGTTGTGGGGCCAGAGTGATGTAATGATGACTAGCATTCCACACAATGCGCTCGATTCAAAGATCAAACCCCGAAATGTGCACCGCGGACTCTTGTAGACTGCAAGCGTTTTGTGCCCAGCGAATGTATGATTCGGTCAAAGCCACCATCCCTTGAGCCAAAATTCAGCGGGCTAATAGGTTTTATAACTGGCGCTTGTAGCCAAATGAATCTGCTTATTCATGTTTTCTATGCGGCAGGTACCCCGAGGGCAAATTTTGAACAAATTTATCTTTGGCGATAAATCTACGAGATAAGACCGGACTAATTTCCGAGCAGGGTAGGGTAAATAGTAGATACCATATCCAAGGGGAGGGAGGGTCGTATGTGCTGTTTTCAGAGATAGGGGAGGGTATTGGGGCGAAAGACTACCTCAGGAAATTTTTGAGCTTTTCCATGGAACCATGTACTTGAAACCGTAGAACGCTTAGCTGTGAGCTCAGTTTCCTTCTATTTGCTTCGAAAAAGGGTTCCATCAACATCGCACATCGGCATACTATTAAAGATTGATCGGTTTTTTGTTAATTCCAAAACAGTGATCACATTATTTGCGAGCGATTCGGCGAAGAAAAGAATGAGCCATAACGCCACGCAGTAGTTTTTGAGGCTAGGAAGCTAGCGAACTTGATGACTTCACACCCACCTTTCTATGTCCCACTTTTCGTCCGCCTGATTCATTAGCCCTGCCGACGCCTGCTGGTGACGAGATGTCACGTGGGCTGCGTGCACGTCATCTCCTAGCAGCGTGCAGTGCCTATTCCAGTTTTTACACCGACGCAAAACGAGCAGTCATCTCATTGGCACGAGGCGACGAGTGAGTCACTCCACTGAGCAGCAACATTGCACACCACGTGCTACATCAAAAAGGTGCCCTGTGCTTTTCTGAGCCACTTGGCCACGTGCTATAATATACAGTGCGTTTCAAAAGTATAAAGCCACCCATGAAAACTAACTTTCCGAGTTAAGGTGAGTATTTCATGGCTTGCCATAAACTTTATTGAATTCAGCGTGTTTGGAAACCATTGTTCTCTTTATTTCAGGAAACAAAATGATTCACATACATTTTTATAAGAAGATTTCCAAATATCCCCTGTTTCAAAAGTATAAAGCCACTTGCAACATAACTCTATTTTTCCAGAGAAAAAGTGAACATCGTAAATATTAGTAACTAGCGTGACTTCCTTTTTTAGAAGTGAGATTTAATAGACCATTTGGCATACTATCCGTGAGCTTCAGAAGTATAGCGGGATTCAGGTGGTAGGAAAACGTCTCGATGGCTGTCTGAGGTCTCCCACGTTACTGTACTGCTTTCCATACGCGAACGCGGAATAAATCTTGGAACGATTCCGTCGACGTGAATTAAAACGTCCTGTCCGCAAGTGCACCACGGGCATCCCCTATCTCACAGTCGAACATGCGCAGGCTGTTCAAAACTCTGTTCAGTGTCATTTTTACGGCGATAACACACTAGAGAACCCAGTAGAATACCAGGACTCGCTCGGAGGGGCTACCATGTAACATCGCGTCAAGATCACGGAGAAGCACAGTTTCAGGACTAAGCCTTTGAATAGGGGAGGCACTCTGGTGTCCAGAAGCACTTTTCGTATTCTCTGGAGTTCGTCCCTGCTGCCTAGGCTGCTCGTCCCTTCACTAAAGCATTGAGAAGGAAGGAATTGTGAAGCAGGGGTTGGGAAGACGGAAAAGCGAACGACAGCAGTCAATGAAATGTGTAAAAAGAATTATTTTTCACGTTATGCAAACAAGGCTTTTCAAAAACGCTTTCATCTGTGGCCAATAAAAAACTCTTGTAGAGTACTGACGATTAATACTTGTTACTTCTCCTAATTGAAGGAACATGTATTTTAATGTTGTTGGCAAAACGACGCCAATACCAATATGCCAATACGCCAATAACGACTGGTAGCGGAATGAAGGAAAACAACCGAGACGCACTCTGAAGCTTGGCAGTCCAGAAAGGCAGAAGATTAGTCTGATCTATAATCTCGCCGTATTCAACATCATCCTCATTGGAAGTGAAGATGCTGAATAATGCCCTAGTAGCGAAAAAAGCAAAGAAATCCGTCAAAAACGCGCAAAATGGGACCACTTCCTCTGCCCGTTGACCTCCGATAATGGACGAGTTGGCAACCAACTAAGAGGTCGTCGGCACTCGTTAAACCATAGCTGCCATCATACCACCAGAGATCATACCTTGATTGATATAGCATTCCATGAGAAAAAAATTGGATACGCGCTCGAAGTGGCATACCTTATCAGAATGATAATCGAACAGCGATCTGCTGAGGGGCGGAGCACAGGCGGAGGCGGAGCTCAGAAAGGATTGGCAGCCCCAGGGCGCTGCAACGAGCGCACCTTTAGTCACAAAAAGGCCACATCTCGATTCCTTTGGGCTCTAGCTACTGCTTGAAGTGCTGCTCGTTCTTCCATGCTGCACAGAAATTTTATCGTAATTTCTCGCTTTAACCATTAACAAATCGATGTCTAAAACTACTGATGCTTCTTCTTGTTCCTGTTCTTCACTATCGGACTTCTGCGATGATGCTGACAGTCTTCTGCTTTTAGCGCTCATACTGGTGAACGAAGAGGACCAGATTTTCTGAACGATTCGTGACGGTTTTCTCCCGTACTGTAGTTCTTCCCGCTGATCTGGAAAAACCATCAGAACAGTGTCAATCCAGGCGCAGGCTTGAGGGGGGGGGTGCTGCAGCAGGAAATTCGAGAGTCAGGGGGAATGTAATGTAACAAAGGGGGTCAGAGGTGAGGGCAGTCACTTAAACATGCGTGAAAAGCTGCAATGTTCCGTGAGAAGCTGGAATGTTCGAGTTTACAATACTTCGCCAAGACGCCCCCCCCCCCTCACCTCTCCCGAGCCACATTGCGCCGTCGATCTATTACATTCAATTACACCAAAAGCACACTTCCATTGAACGACAACGGTACAGAATTTCTGAACAGCCTGCGCATGTTCGAGCGTGGGATAGGATGCTCGTGGTGCACTTGCAGACAGAACTTTATTTCACGTCGACGGAATCGTTCCAAGATTTATCCGCGTTCCTCCATACGCGTATATCTGTCGGACAATGATACCCCAGGTGTTTTTTATTGGATTTGGATCTAGGCTGCTAGCAGGCCATTCCAGTACACTGATTTTGTTGACGTAAACCCGGTGTTGAGTGGACCGGCTGCGATGGATGGTGGCGTAATCGTGCATAAAGATGAAGTTTTGCCGACGACTTCCACACAGAAACGAGAGAAGATCATTAAGAAAAGCATCCTGATTCTCACTGGGGTCCATTTGACACGAGACGAAAGACAGAGGGAGCACAGCATCGCTGTAGAATGCAGCTCAGACCATCTATGCGCCACCACCGAAGTCTCTCCTGCTAAATACCAGCGGATCTTTGCTAAAATCTCTCCAGAATCTGTGATGACCATCCGGCCCGTCTAAGTTGAAGTTCTTTCAACCACAGAAAATGAACTGAACACTACAAGCCATTAACTAAACGTCATGATGAAAGTGCCTCCCTACCCCCGTAGAATCACCTACCGAACCCCAACTCGTTCGCATGTTCCTCCGGGCGAGTTCGAGACGAGGTGCTTTGTGATGCTGTTCCGGACGTGGAGTCTTCATCATGGATTGTCGCACGATATTTGGAGCAGAGTTAGCGACCCTCCAGATGGAACTTTTCGAAGCAAAAAGG
Organism: Ostertagia ostertagi; assembly: GCA_036418205.1. Lineage (NCBI taxonomy): Eukaryota > Metazoa > Nematoda > Chromadorea > Rhabditida > Trichostrongylidae > Ostertagia > Ostertagia ostertagi. The sequence continues at coordinate 11,967 of MU882814.1, forward strand.
GAGAGCTCGTATCGGATCTGACTGATGGTCGCAGTAGAATTGGAAAGGGATCGTTTAATATGGCGGATATAATACTCAAGCAGAACACGTGACCTTTCAGGGATCTTTCCTTTCATGATAAGCTGGATTCCTCAAAAGAAATGTCGATACAGCTTTGAGAACGTCCAAGTTGAGCAGCAATGGAGCGATTTGAATGGGCAGCTCGATGTAACGTCCTCGCACGAACTTGCTCTTCCAAAGAAAACGTAGATCCACGAGATATATTGAAGACGTAATGTGTTTGTGCTAATTATGGCCAAAGAACTCCAAATGAGTTAACAGGAACAAAAATTTTTACCGCTGTTGCCTACTCGCCCGGGGTGGCTTTATACTTTTGAAACAGGGGAGTTTTTCAAATTTTCTTATGGAACCGTTTCTAGCTTATAGTGGTTTGTACAACAAAGTTTACTATAGTTTCAGAGCGTGCTGAATTCGATAAACTATTCATCAAATCACGGAACCTTCATTCTAACTTGGAACAGCTTCATTCAAGGGTGGCTTTATACTTTTGAAACGCACTGTAGTCGTGCACAACTTTGTATAGGATCTTTTTTCCCACACTCCAAAGTTGTCAGTATACATATAAGGGAGTTTTTGGAAGGATCCGCAGCGATGTAGAAGTACGCCAAGATATCGTGAGTTTCTGTGGATTCAGAAGAAGAATAGTCCGCCTCGCCCTTTAAATACCATTTTTGCACGACTTGGTGGACGTTTCCGCCAGCGACCGTTCAAATTAGCACATAATGTTACTCATTATTTACTTATTTGCTTATTTATTTATTTATGCAGTTATGCGTGCAGTTGACGCGCCTAGAAAGAACAAACAATAGAAAACACTGTGGTTAGTCAGGAGGACGGTAGCCCTATTATCTTTACGGAAACTATTAAAACTACAGGATGAAAAGATACGCGCCCTTTCCAGAAGCTCGTTCTCGCTTGACAAGTGGCGGCTACTGAGCCAAAGTGGAGAAAGGGCGCAATTTTGTTGATTAAAGCTCTCTCAGGTCAGGTAAATTTAAAAAAATAAATATTAAATAATAATATTAGAAAAAATTAAATAAAAGTTAAATATTCCCTTAGGAGCAGTGGTGAACAGACTTGTGTGGAGAAAGCTGTACTGAAAGTTCAATGGCTGGCTTTCACTGGATAGGAAAGCCCTCGTATGTGCAAATACGTAAACATTTGGCCTTAGGGATCTGAAAGTCACTGACGGTGCGCATACCGCCATTGACCGTATATTCCTCTAACGATAAGCCTCTCCTCGCTATGCGATTTGATGCCACTGGTCGCAATTTGCTGGACAGAACTGGAAATAACTAAACAGTCCAAAACCTCTAGTACTTGATTCTTATCGTTAGAGCGTAAATTCTGCTCGAATGGGAATGCAACGTACCGTTCTCAGCTGAAAATTCCTCCAAGATGCAGCTTCCCCAATATTCTTAGAAACTCTTGAAAAAGCAAGAGCAAATTCTAAAAGCAGTTTGGTCGGAATGATTTCTCTTAATTAACCCATTCGCGACCGCGCGGGATTGCGCAATAGCAGCAGAGTCAGGAGATTTTTCTTCAATAAAATTTGAGTGGATGGAGATTTCCTCTGCCCAGGGCTGGCGTAGATGAATGAGGGTATGAAGATTCTTTTCATGGAAAGAAAACTTTCCAAATTCCATTTGAAACCGGCAGCCAACGGTGGATGCCATTGCCCGAGTGAGATCTTTGTCAGCCACCGGTGGCTGACATTGTCAGCGTCCAATGCGGACTTAAGAACGTGATAATATTCTGCGAGCTATCGTATGATTCTAAGCATCGAAGGCGTCTTATGTTGTTGTTAACGGTGCAAGGTTTGGGCGTTCATTTATGAGACCAACAGTTGATTGTCATTCTAGGCCTTAGCATTAAGAAAAACTGCTCCGTGATTTGAGAGCAATGCTTCCATGGTTTGCATTGGAAAAGAGACCGGAATTAAAAATGGATGTAATGCTGCTTTACTAACGCTATGTTTCTTTTCATCTTCACCGCCTCTTGGCATTTTTCTTAGGTTGTGTTGTAGAGGGCTTTTTGGGACGTTTTCCATTTTTGAAAGCTCCCAATTTTGAGTTGGAAATTGATTAAAAGCACAATCCTCTCCGGCATAGAAAATGCGTCAAACCTCAAACCGACCGTATGTTACGGCTACATAGAGAGAAATAGGTACTTCCTTTTACATCACAATTTAGTTATGTTAACCTCCGCATATGTGAGATCTTCTCAGAACATAGACAAGCTTCGGTAAACAGCATGTCAGCTCTACTGGAATCCTTCTTCCCTTATTCTTCTTTCTTTTTCTGTACTCGAATCGTATAGATCGAAAAGCCGAAAGGAAGCCGTTGTTGTTTGGGCTGAATATACTGAAGCGGAAGAAAGTGCCAATCCAAAAGCGTCACTTTGACGCAGGGGCACTATAAACATATCTGTGTAAGCGGCCCTCATTGAAGTGGCTTCATCTAAGCTATGCCCAACAGTCAGTGCTCTTTACTACAGGGCCTTCAAAAAGTTTGCCAAATGTTCCTTTGCCGTCCATCCTTTTTCATGGCAAGCTAGCCTTCAAATCGCAGCTGAATGCACTGTTGTTATTACATTTACAGGTGTTACTTGTATATTTTTCCTGCACGAGTAGCAAGCTTGTCTGCTGACGTGATAAACCGACCTTACAGTTGCTACCATTGACTGTATTGGTCGGGCGAAATATTCGAGGTATATCCTACCTGATCATTGATAAAGCGCTAACTTTTGTGTGTCGGTTTGTGTATCTGTATGTGTGTGTGTGTGAGTGTGTGTGTGAGTGTGTATGTGTGTCCGTCCGCAAAATGAAGTGAGTGAGAAGGAAGCTCAAGGGATAAACAAACCGCTAACAAATCGGGTAGCTTACAGGATTTGAGATATCATGTTTTGTAGATAGTTGTGATAACACTCTCAGGGCTATATAAACACCTGCTTAGCACACTTCCGTTCATTCCACATGGTGCTGCAGTGGCAGCTGGAGGGCAGTGGAGAGAGGAAGGGAGGATGAGGAAGCGAAGCGAAAAATCTACCGTCATATCATGATTGTGTCCCTTCTACTGTTTGAAACACCATTGTGTTGCATACGCGTCACTTCCAGAGGTGTTGGTGTCACAGGAGGAAGGGACCATAGCGGAGGATAGAAAGCTTGCGCAGGAAAGGAAGGTCCCGGCGGTTGACGGGGGACTAATCTGGTAGTATAAAAATGCTAAATGATTCAGTATAGCAACCTTCTTTCCTTCTCCTCCTTCTCCTCTTCCTGTTCTTCGTGTCGTTAGTCCCGCGCACTCGCAGCGCGTTGGTATCAGTCGCCGCCATGTTGTCTTGACCATGACATCTTCTTACGCGGTCCTAAGCTCAGTGAAGTCCTTCTCTTCGGAGTCCCTGCACTTTTCTTGACTGCTCCTGGCGATGACTTGGCCTCGAACTTCGAAGACCAATGCTTACCTTATCGGGTGATCCTGTGGCCTTCTCAGCACATGCCATACCATCGCAGTCGTTACTCTCGCAATTTCAGCTGGGCAGGGGCAGTCTGATATTCACGCTTCTAACCAACCCAGCAACCGCCCGCCCGCCTTAGCATCCTCATTTCTTCAGAGTGAAACTGACTCCCATGTTCCTGCCCACAGGCCGGCACCCGCTGTCGTGCAGCATAGCATTCCCCATCACTGCCGAGTTCCCTTTGAGCGTCCTCTAGCCAGAAGAACGTTTTGCAACTCTAAAAACGAAATCCAGTGATTAGTCAAGGGATCGAAGAGCTTACGGGTGAAATGGCAGAGTTTGGGGCGACGGTACCCGGTAGGTTAAGGGATAAGTACAGAAGTATTGCTGCTAATATTGACATGAAATGCACTTTTGAAAATGGCAATCGAACATCAACATGTCATCCTTTTAGCAACTCTAAGAGTGGGCGGGCACAAACTCCGGAATGTATATAAGAGCGACGCTGTTGATAGCGCGCATACTGTCGCTAATCGCCGCCAGTCATTGTCAACTTTCAGAGATCTCTGCCCTCATTTTTACCCATGCCCATGTATGACCAAATAGCGGTTACCGCTTCCTTCGAAGCTTCACTTTCGCTAAGAGAACTTACTAGAGGATGACTACGTCCTCGGACACTCCGATAGAAACTGTACAGGTTATTCTTTACTAGAGCCACTCTGAGCATGTTCTACATATTTCCTCACTTATTTATCATTCCCTTTACGTTGTGCTTTGCCGAATTGAATGTGACCTGGAAAATCAAGAGGTTTGTTAAGAAACTCAGAAGTAGAAGTAGTAAGTAGTATAGAATATTCCAATGCCGTCCACTTGTCAATCATATTTACCAAAGAACGAGAGCTTCAAAAAATATCGTCGTCCGATTTTGATTTTTGATGTCTGGGGCAAGAATTTTGTTCACAATCCACATTCTTTTAAATTTCCATCGATTCTTCGAGCTCAGATTTCATAACTGACCAATTGTCTTCTGTAAAGTCTCCCAACAAACTAACCCCTTCGCTTTCCAAAAGGTCGGGGTAGTGTCAAGTGTACAGCAAATGCGCTTCTATTCAATGCGGCTGCTATAAGAACTATTAGGTGACGAGCAGACAGATCTGTAAGTATTGTACCACGCGAAACCCGATATTTTTCGGCCCGAAAAAGCCTTTGGATGTTATTATGGCTTGTGAGCGGAACATCACTCAATGTGTACCGTGGGTGTTGTTGCAACTAACTAGTGTAGGAGAATAACTCGCCCTTGTCATCTCGAGATCGGATCACATTCCTGAGGGCTCCTCCATTCCTATGAGATCTTCCTGGATACGCAACAATACTGAATGAATCTGATCCAGTTTCCTCAAACTTATACCACACCCATGTTCTTCTCAATTTAGAACTGCAGTAACAATCGCACAAATTTTCTGAATGGATCAAAGTGGCTCCATAATTCTAGAAACCGAATCTTTTGAATTGATAAAATTGCTTACTCGAGTAATGGTAACCCTAAACAAGTCACAAGAAAGCTCGGAACATTTTATAGGACGATTTTAACTTTAACATAGTTTTTATTTTCGTGAATAGTTCGCACCTTTGCAATGATCGATGAAAATAGATGGCACGGTGCATTCCGAAGAGGTCGATGATTCACTAGATTGTATGTCTTGAATTCACCTGAATTATTTTTCCTTGCGAAGTATGCACTTTTTTACGGTTCTATTACTACAACGCCGAGATCACTTTAAGAAGCTAGATTCCGGCATTTCACGCTAAATCATCGGATGGATCTTTGTTACCGTTTACGTTGCTGTTACTGTTTTCCACTTGGGAATGACTAAATCTCAAGGCCTAAACTTAAATTCAGACTATGGTGTGGGCTTCCTTACCATTAGTCTTCCTCGAGTCTTCGACCTTCCCTTAGCTGCAGGTGCTTCTTTATGTTCCCTCAGGAGAGATTAGCGAGCATGAGATCAACCATGACGTCCCGTAGTCAGTTTACGCTGGAAATTCGTTACCTTGCTAAAACTGGTGTTCTAGTCGCTTGTCGTTAATGATTACAAGGCAATTTCAATAAAATTGTACTTATTTGGAGGTGAAGATCCGCTTGCAGAAGGGCGAAAGTGGTTAAGGGGCAATCGTGCTGCTCACAGGGTATGTCGGGGAATTGATTGTGTAGGTTAAACCCCATTCAAATCCAATTCCTATTACTATTCTCATTGAAAGTAGAATGCGTGGCGCATCCCAAAAAGGGATTGAACAGCGCTTAATGGTCTGTGCCTCTTGTGCTTTATTTTCTGCAAGAAAAAATTCCGATTTCTCACCATGTATCACTTATGGTAAACTTCCTCTGAGTTCCTTAGCAAAGTCTTGGGTAAATTTCAAGGAAGATTGAGAAAAATAAAAACCGTACCAACAATTAGGCACCTAAGAGGTTACCGTACTAGAATTTGAGAATTATGCAGAGTTTTTCTCGGGAAAAAACCAAAGCATTTAGCCAGCTGCTTTCAGTACAATTTCCGTGCTCTTCCTCAAAGTGCGAGTACTCCGACCCACTCTCCAAAATTGCCCGCAATTCGCTAGTTCCGAGGCCATCTCAAGAGGGAGCTGCGGGGGAGCAAGTGCGTCATACCTTTTTGAATTCCATAGGGTATTACATCATATTTCCTTGGCCGTACTTCTGAAAATGGCGTAACTAACGGTTCAGTTGTCCCAAAGTGGAACATCGTCAGAATCATTTTTCTTTCGAACGATAATGAATTATGGAGACTGACGCAGACACCATGTGACTCTGCATTAGTTTTTGTTCTTAATTATGCTTATTATGACTCAGGCCTCTCCCTGGAACTTCGATCAAACGCATTTCATTTCGTCAGCCAAATGCGGTAACGCTGCCGGGCCTACACAATTCATTTCTCTTGAGCATGTCTTGGAAATGCCGTGGAAAATTTGAATGCTTTGAGCTGATTGCTTTCGGAATATTTCTGATATGTTCATAAGCTGCATAGAATGGAAGTAGGCGTGTGCGGAGCTGCACTGAGACAATTCTACCATTTCCGCGCTGCGAAGGTGAATATATTGCAACGTGGTAAAACTAAAAAAATGACGTTTTCCATCGGTTTGCGTCACTGGTCAACTGTTCATCAAATTCTTTCGAGCTAGCGCCACCAATCTTCGCTTGTCTATGTGACGTGCCAGAACCACTGAATCATCTTTGCTCGAGGGAGAAGTGGCGCCCACTCTTTCGTACAGAGCTTTGTAAAAAGTGAGTCATCTTGATGGTGATCGTCGTGGTGTTCGCTGGACGCTTCGAGGGATGCATTTGGTAGACTGCTCTGGTCCAGCAGGGTCAACCCTGCGTTGCGCAAAGAACAACGAGGGGGTCGTATTCAGCCGACCGAAAAGGGAGGGGGTCGTATCCACAGACGGGCTGCAAGACGGCTTGAAAAGTGCAGTGTCCGGGAGTGCACTTTCAGCCTCTAATGTTCTCCAGGAGCTCTGCACGCTGTCGGAGAGTCACACAGACATGAGCTCCATGGGAGCATTAAAGCATGCAGAGCACTATAAGTCTCACCATCAGCTTATTATCCTTAAGCGACGCTATCCGGACTGGCGCTTTTGCTCCGCGGCATAGATCAAGAGTACAATAGACAATAGCCAAAAACTTTGTTACAGTGTAGTGCAAAAACATGGTCTGTCTTCGATGATGAAACATTCCTGAAATCCCGAGGAGAACAAAGTGTAGAGCAGTTCATGGGAAAGTGAAACAAGAGTGCCATATAACAGCACAATACAACTCAATCAGGATACTAACACCTTCTTCAGGAAAACAGAAGACTTTCAAAATGCGAGTGCGAATTCTGCCCACAGATAGGTGCACGGCGTATACCCGAGCAGGCGTTTTCCATAAAAACGCCTCCTCTGTCAGCGGCCGTAAGCAGACAAACTTTCTGAAGAGAGTTTCGATGCTTTCAAATAAAATCTAAGCGAAACAAAGTGTAGCGAATTTGCTGAATTGAGTTCTAGAGACGCCGTAGGAAAATTGAGGCAGAAGGGAAAATTTCACAGTTGTTATGAAGTACTCTTCGAGTGGATTCCAACAATCTTTACCGCTTCTCATCACATTAATTTCAAAGGAAGTTATGGGCCTTTAAAGACTGCATAGTCGCGGTCCAGGAAAAAGGCTTGAAAAAAATCAAGGTGGAATTGACGGAACAACGGGACTATTTTTTGAGCGAGTGATTATTTCAAGAAGTTTTAGCACTTATTCGAAAGCTCTAATCCTCTAGTTTCTAATTAGCCTTAGACATCTGCAAAATGTTGAGTATGAAGAAAGTTATTAACGTTTGAATGTCGAAAACTCGCGCCTTCTCAAAAATCGGACCCCAAACCACCCAAAAACGGAACAACGGGACTATTTTTTGAGCGAGTGATTATTTCAAGAAGTTTTAGCACTTATTCGAAAGCTCTAATCCTTCTAGTTTCTAATTAGCCTTAGACTGCAAAAAGTTGATATGAAGAAAGTTATGAATGTTTGAATGTCAAAAACTCGCGTGTGCACAGAAAACGGAACAACGGGACGATTTTTTGAAATATTGAACATCCACAACATTTCAAATACTCCTCAGGAAGAAAACTATTTATATTTTCAAAATTTTGGTGTCCGATTTCATGAAACAGCTTCTGAAAGAAAATATAACCTTCTGAATGGAGGGGTTTGGATTGCAATGTAATTGCTACAAGGTTTAGTTTTTCAGATTATAAGGTAAGGAAAGTTGAGAGATCGAAAAAATCCTGGTGGGTTTCTGAAAGTAGAAATCTTTACGATTAAAATGATGTATTGGTTTACGCAAAAATTTGAAAATTCCTTCTATTTAATGAATAAAACTTCATTTGCCTCGATTTCCTCCTCTGAGCGAGACAGAGCGCGCGGATTGACCACGGTCCACCACTTCTCCATGTTGGTGACTGCCATCATTGATGAGCATTGATGAGCATTAAATTATGTGAAAGACATGATAGTTAATATGGGGGGTCGTACCGATACCCCCGAAAAGGAAGGGGGTCGTACCGAACCCTGGTGAAAAGAAGGGGGTCGTAATAACTTCGTATATGTTTGCGCAACGCAGGGTTACCCTCTGGTCCAACGGTCACTGCATATCGCATGACGTGTCCGACCTTCGTGATCTTCGATTCCTTGACGAAAACGAACAGTGTCCCCGATCTATGACCTTTGACGAGGTTCGGATCCAGCCCACTTACGTGTATAGTGAAACTCTAAGCAGCATACCGCCTACCGTATACTCATCCACCTCCTGCGCGTAAAAGCAAAGTACGCGATTTCTGACGAAGCAATGTTTTTGCACGAGAAATAAGGGGTAAACGCAAGCGCAGATCATGTCCCCACTTGGCACCACGACTTAAGGTCGAAGCGCTAAATCTCGAGCTATGCAGCATTGGCCCCATCCAACACCATTGACCCAAACCACGAATCAATGCTAAATATTTTGCTCCGCCGCTACTTGAGCGAGGGGCTTAATTTTCGGCCTTGTTGACGGTTCATCCCGTTTTTCCATTCCTGTTATTACAGATTATATCTCCACTGTCCAATTACAAGCACTGTAACCCGTTCGTTCAATTCCGGACTTTGCCTCCAAGCGTGTCGATCAAGAAGCCACGATGTGGCACTGCGCACAAGGCACCGCTTCGCGGTTAAGGTGGCTCTCACTCGCTACGATTGTGCATACCGCTGCTTTCAAAATCCGGCGCGATATGACCTTCCTTCCCTCCCTGAACCCTGGACCATGGGTTCCTGAACAATTCCAAGCGTCTCACCGTGAATCATCTCCTAGTTTTGGTTAACACGTTGACGACATCGCGCGTTTTGTGCTTTTGCACCGCGTGGGACAAGAGCGATTTTGCGAGCGCAGCCGCCGCACACCAAATCCATGGATTTTAAGTTGTAAATCCGCAATACTTAGATGCGATGAAATGTTTTCAATGATGTTCGATCTGTCTAGCTTATCAGGAGTTACAGTAATGGAAGTTTGACCGAAATGACGTGTTAAGGCCATGAAAAGGAAATTTTACTTAATTTCCCTTTAGTGGTTCCAAAATTAATTTGGACGTGGTTGTTTCAGTAAAAACACATATCTTCCCATACGAATAGGTTTGTATTCACTTCTATTATTCCTTTTTATCAACATGTTTACGTTAATGAAAAGAAAACGAGGAATGAACTGAACAGACATATCCGTAAGGTCTGGAAAACCTCTGCCAAACTAAAGAATATTTGGCCTTTCTGTGAGCCATGTGGTTTTTAAGTATGCTAATGTATGACCTATAGAATGAGTACAAAGACCTTAGGAATAAGTCGCACAAGCGCAAGAAAAAGGGATGACTTGGGTGGGACGCGTTACCGCGTCACAATGTCCCACGAGGTGCGCAAAGTGGGACGCGTTACCGCGTCACGCTGTCGTCAACGTGTTAAAAAAAGCGTTTACGTCAACGCGGTATAACGAAAGATGGTGACATCGCCGATGCGGCGCCCGTCATCAGTTCTAACCAGTACTTATCATACCATTATAATTCTGCTATATTACATCTTAAATCAGTGTCTCCATCTTGCCCCCTTATTCCCTCGAATTTGACAATTTTTCGA
>MU882815.1:0-11575 GCA_036418205.1 Ostertagia ostertagi
TAAAAAGTAAGACCTGCTGAGGAGGAGTTGAAGCCTTCTGAGCCCTAGCGTCTGAGGATAAGCAGTTGCGTAATGGCCTGGGTCTGTTGTTGCGGGGCACGCCACACACCCGTCACTCGTTGGAGTCGTGGATGCAATTGGACGCGTACTTAGAGGTGGGGGAGGAGGGAGGGGGGAGGGTGCGGCATTCGATGTGCATTTGTATTTGTTCACCCCTAGATGAATATGCAGCTATTCCCAAAAAAAACTGAAAAGCTGGCTGGTCTGGGCTCAGTTAAAACTGGTAATTGTGGGATGTTGCGGCCTTGCTGGTTCTCCTCTGCTACTGAGCAACCAGCAACCAACCGAAAAGGAACTTTTCACGCATTTAAATGGACGAGTTCGAAAAACAGGACCTCTGGGATAAGTGGCACCGGGCGCAAAAGTGATATTTCGGCGGAAAGTGGGCGACGAGACTACCGAGCACCAGCAGTAATGGGGCAAAAAACGAAACTGAAGGTGATAGGAATATTGGCTGACGAGGAGTTAAAATTCGTGATAATTACTACTAATTACTACTAGTTACCTGGAAAAATAAATACGGATCATTTAGCTGTCATTGGTTCGATTTTAATGTCAGTACATCTGCTTTACAGAGCGTGGATCACCATCTCAGTCAACATCTAGGAAAAGCGACGAGTCATTTTTTGTGGATGGTATGCTAGCATCCTTTTGAGGGCACATTCCGCGACCGAACCACTGAACCAATCCTTCCCGCAAATAAGGTTGTTGGATCCAAACCTCTGATGTAGAGTCACTTTTGTTGATCACAACTGGTAGAAGAAGCACTAGGGGCCAAGGACTTGCAACCAGGGTCCACCGTCACGTCTGCACTTTTTCAAAAATTTTGCGACCCCCTCCCTTAAGGGCGGCCTCAATACGACCCCCTCCCCCTCTCCCACTTCTCGAAAACTATCACTATCATGGTCTGTAGCATTTAATTCTGAGACCAGTCGAAACAGCCTCCTCCCCCCCCCCACTCCGCACACTATTCCTCAAAACGGCAGTTGAGAGGTGGGGTGGGGGTGATTGCTATAATGAAGCCGCAAATGCTCGAAAATCTTCCAGTTCTCCTACTCTCCTAGGACTTTCACCGAAATCCGTCAAAAAAATCGGTCTAACTGGCAATAAACGGCAGCCCCTTTTACCTACCTCCGCCCGCACTTCTCCAGAGATCATTAACCTCGCTCAACCCCAAAATGTGACCTCCCCCCTCGTTCGAATAGTGCGAACGGACGGTTGACACTGCTTGCAACATGATCACCTCAGGTAACCCGCACTGCCATCGCCGTAGTACTCCCGTCCCCGTTATGCTCTCTCTCGTCTCCGCCGATCACTCTCTTGCCTCCACTCTCGCCTATCACTCGTAGGAAGAAGATTCCGAGCTGGTTTCTTTTTCCTTTTCCTTTCTTTCTCCTGCTGCTCTTTTTCGTCCGAACGTACGTTCACCGGCGCGAAGAGGTCACCATCGAGATTACTCCTTCCTGTTATATCGTCGTGCTGTTTGGTTCGTCTGTCCAACGGACGGTTGGAGCCCACCCTCGGTCAGGACCTGATCGAGAACTCAGTGTCACCCAAGTTCAAGATGTCCGAGTACACGGTTTATGAAGTAGACATGGCTCTCACCGGGATTGTGGCCACCTATGGATCACCGGCAGTGGCAAGCCAAAGGCTGATACCTCGTCGCTAATCCGGGACCCGGGTATCTTCCAGAATGGAGTATCGCGTTCTTTGGACTACAGGATGAGCACACATTTAACTACCACTGCTCGTTCATCATGTCTCCTTATGAATACTTTTTGAGTGTTGTACACAGATGTGTTATTAGAGTTTACATGAAGATTGAAAAGTAAAGCAGATTGGCAGCAAAGGACTCTTCAGGTCGTGCTAGGGGTCCTCTACCTAAAGTTCTATTATCTTGTCTCACTACACAAGCTCAGGGAATGCATCGAGGCATGCCTCGTACTCCGGACTACAATAAGTCCACCTGAATTAATCTCCTTTCGTGTTTTTGCTTTTTGTTTGAGGATTTCCACGCAATATAATGCGGGAGAGGAGACATTTGACGCCGCGACTGAGTCATGGGAATCGCTGGACCAACTGTGTATCATAGATTTATACTAGGGTGACTACTGCTCAACGTGTCGAAGTCTTCTTTTAGGGTCTCTCTGAACGAGGCTGTCTGACTCAACTGCATAATTTGCTCTGAATACTGCGTCACGATCAAAAATTTAGGAAATAAGGATCCAAGACGCAGAAAGGGCTCGGGGGGGGTCGCCGCGCGGTGCGTGGCGCAAGTTAAGTGCTTTCAGTGCGAGGAGAAAATTCGTAAAGCCACTCAGGTAGTGTTGCCAATTCTGGGAGTCGGGGGGATGAGGGCATTCCACTTGACATTCCAGTGGGTGTGTTGCAACCGTCATGTGAGAACAGCAACCCTTTTTACTGATCAGCTAACACCTCGCTACTCTGTCCTCGCCTCCGCGCTCGCCGAACGGCTCCGAACGCCGTCTGCCGCGCCACCTCCCACCACTCGCCCCGGCTCCCTGGAAGCGACACTTCGTCAGGGTGGTGAAGATGCAACATAAACCCAATATGATGTGAGTCAGAGATAAAGTACACGCTGATATGAAGCTGAAATATTTGGCGCGCTTGATCTGTAAACGCTCATGCGCAATTCATGTGGATCTTGACTCTCTGCATGACGATAATATTACGTTGCCGCCTCAATACAATGCCGATTGTGCCATACGGAGTGCAATCCGCGTGCAGACCACCGACTACCTCTAGTGCCCAATCTTTTTGTTTCAGCAAAGGTTCACAGCATTTGTTATTAAGAAGTTAAAGGCCACACTCCAGGCAATAGATATATACACTACCTCATTTAGATACACGCGCTCCGACTTCTCTTGCTGTTCACAGGCCGGACCCGCTTTGAAGCCGACTTCACCAAGGAAGCTTTTATGTCCAGAGGACAGGAAGACTTTTCATACTGGGATGATGACAATAGCCAGAGCACTTCATCGACTCGCTCGCTCTGCTCAAGCTCTCCTAACAGCAACACCCGGAGTGGGAAAACCGCCCAGGATGGACCTTCCCCCGCTTCAGCCGCTACTCACCCAACACTTGAAGAAGAGTCCAATATTTCCCCAGCGACTTCGCCGAGCGATCCGTTCCACCGCAAATAAAGCTTTAACACCACCATCTCTTCTTCAGAGCGATAGCCTCGATACCCGTGGAGCGATCAACTGACGCTTTCCCTGCTGTATCAGTGGCAGCGAAACCAAAAATGGAAGGAGTCGCAGCAGTTCTCGCCTCGGCGCCTCATCCGGCGATGGCGACAACCGCTCGCGTTGTGTCCTCCACCTTCTACATAAACGGCGCATAGTACTCTGCGCGGGCCTGCTCGACGCATTCTCTCTTCGTTGAGAGGGTGCAGAGAAGACGAGAAAATCGATGACACGTGAGAATGCGCGCCCCAGTGCAACGTCGAGAAGGTTACGGTATACACCCTATGTTCCTGAACTTATAATCTTGTGTGAAGTGGTATCAACTTCGTATAATTTTTGCTATACTAATCTCATGTCTTCCAAAACGAAGATAGGCTAAGTAAAAGCAGGAAAAGCATTGATGCAAGATAGTCGTAAGGAGCGAAGGCTCGTTACAGGGAAAAAAATGGATCTCAGAAACAAGTACGGGGTCGGGATGGACAGACGAGGAGATTCTTTTGGGTTTGGTTTGTCGTCATAAAGTCGCGTTTTTGAAAATGCGTCCATAAATTCCCTGAGGAACCTGAATGCGAAGGCCGTAGCCGTTAAGGTAATCGCTGGAGAATATTATGCCCAAAGAAGAAAGGGCTCTATACAAGTGGGGTGGGCACGCCCAGCTTTTCACGCATGTCAAGTGACTGCCCTCACCCCCCACCCCCTAGATTGGCTACACTCCCCCTGGCTCACGAATTCCCCGATTCTCGTGACAGTATATTAGCGGGGCGTCAAAAAATGCGGCGTGCCCACCCTACTTGTATAGCACCAAAGAAAGTGTACTGGGGCGAAATTTCCCGCGCTTGAGAAATCTCATTAGTGGAACAAGCAGGCAAAATTGAACTGCAATATGGCTAGGAATAACATTGCAGGCTAGGAGTTGAGGAACCGTAGTCTCGTGATGAAGAGATTCCACTGAACAGTGTAGAACAAAGAAGTTCGCATGGATAGCGCTGATCAGAATGACAGGCTGTGAGAAAGGGGAGGAACTCTGATGGACGCTGTTGATAGGAATGCCGCTCAAGTCTGTAAACTAACAACAAGGACGAAGAACGTCGAGCGAAACGGTTCAGATGGCGATGGGTTAAATTTTGATCGGCTAGCGATGTAGTTTGGCATTCTTAGAGGATCACATTTTCTTGGATTCTGCTTAGGTGGAGTTTGATCTGCATCCAAAGAACTCCTACAATTTTATTACTGCAACAGAAACGACGTTTCGTAAGGATGTCTGCACTGTATATCTTATTTTCTCAAAGGTGCTTTCTAGTTTGCAATTGGTAGAATTGAGATGCGACCGCTACCGTATAGCTAAATTTTGGTGGAATGGAACGCTTCCAATAAGTCCTCTATGCTAACCATAAGCCTACTGTCGTGTTGAATAATCGCAAAAAAGCCGACTGGAGACTATATATAGAAGTTGAAAGGAAGTACTTTTGAAATTTCTCCACATTTCCTCAAAATTCGAGGTAGCAAGAAAGTTTCTTCACAAGCCTGTTAAAAATGTGAACCCTTTGTCCCATCCACGACGCCCTCGTTGGGATAACCCCCGATATTAAATAAAATTAGATCACGCAGAGCACAATTCACCCTTTGGAGTGCGCGATCATTTTTTATTATGGTAGGGCGTCGGATACCAGTTTGTCCCGAATGGCATTGACAGAAGAAAACTTTTCGTAAGGTTTTATATATTTTGATTTATTTTTTTATATTTTTTTATTTTTTATATTTTTTATTTATTTTTATTTTTTGTCGTTTGTTCCAAATGGTATTGACAGAAGAAAGCTATCAGGACTGCAAAGTTTATCATCTAGGCGCTTGCTCAGGTACATGGTAAGGTTTCCAAAATTTTGCCGGGTAGAACTAAGCTAGCCCTGTCGGACTTCTTTGATGTAGCCAAGTCAAACACCTGGGAGGGCAAATTTTGACTCAGGATGCCGGTACTAGGACTCAGGTCAGGTTCAAAAGCTCTAGAGTGAGATCCATTCCTAGTTTCAACAAACTGCCTGCCAAAACGTGCTAAAGCTATCAGTGGCTAGCTTTCAAAGGCTTATCCCTAAAGATTAGTTTTATTTTCTGCTCATACCTCTTTTTCCTATAACTGATCTTTCAGGGGTATCTCGGTATGTTCTGCCTGTATTTAATTGTTTTTTGTTTTTGTTTTTTTTGTTTAGATGTTTTCGCAGTATTGCCTCAAACTTTTTCCTGTACTCTTGCACAGTGCATTTTTGCTTCCTCGGGTCTTGTGCAGGGTCAACCCTACGTTGTTACTAGTAACAACGGGGGGTCGTACCTGGTTGAGTTTATAGGAGGGGGGTCGTATCCGCTTCAGTCGCGTGAAAGTACATGTGAGTTTGTGGTGAAAGTGGAGTTTTCACGAGTAGTAGGCTAGGTGAGTTGGGAGCGCACGGGAGAAAAATTCGCCGTTTCAGCGCGCGTATATACCCCCCTAGAAAATGAAGCAGTGGGATTATAGGTAGAAGTGGGGTAAATTGGTTGAAATTTAGGGAATTTTGGTAAATTTTTACTGTTTCATAGTGGGTATATACCCCCCGCTCGACGGCATTTTTGGAGGAAAAAGTGGGCGGAGTTTGGTGGGTTGAGTGGTACCAGAATTAAATACTATAGAGAGGAATGATGGTGGTCGAGGTGTCGAAAAGGGGGTCGTACAAGTCCACCTTGGGGGAGGGGGGTCGTAAAAATTTTTGAAAAAAGTAACAACGATAGGACTGACCCTGCTTGGTGACCTGTCACTTGATTTATTGGATTCTTTTTACTTACGTGATTTATTGAATTCTCTCACGTAACATTTCATCACGTCTTCAATAAATAAAGGATAGAGGATAAAGCATTTGCCGTTAAACCCTTTGACGACAATGCGGATTTGCACGTAGCTTGCTCGTGGGACCACGCCTGTTTTTGGCGCGCCCAGCTCTCGCTCAAAATTAGGAAAAATTGTCCTAAAAGCAGTTTTTTCTGTAGAATTTTCGACTCTAACAGTATACCTGTTATAAATGCAGTTCTGGCTTTCGTACCAGGGTCAGTCCTATCGTTGTTACTTTTTCAAAAAATTTTACGACCCCCTCCCCCAAGGTGGACTTGATACGACCCCCTTTTCGACACCTCGACCACCATCATCCTCTCTATAGTATTTAATTCTGGTACCACTCAACCCACCAAACTCCGCCCACTTTTTCCTCCAAAAATGCCGTCGAGCGGGGGGGGTATATACCCACTATGAACAGTAAAAAACTTACCAAAACTCCCTAAATTTCTACCAATTTCCCCTAGTTCTTACCTATAATCCCACGTCACTTTCTAGAGGGGGGGGGGGCGTTACTAGTAACAACGTAGGATTGACCCTGTTTCGTACTGTATATTATTTTGAAGAGAATTCCAAATTTGGTAGTGGAACTCGGGTTTAGAGGAAGGAGTGCGAACCTCATTGAAAAGGTTTAAGTGTACGGAGCGAATTTTCGATACACATCAAACCCCTTCCCATATTTGAGGGCTATGAGAAGACGAAGAAGCCTGATTAGTAATTAATCTTCAGTCCTAATAATTGCAAAACCATAATTAATATGCTGGCCAGCTGAAAGGCACAATTCCAAAATTCTATATAAATTAGCTCTTAATAAACATTTCTGTAAGTCGTGCTAGCCATAGATATTATGGAACTTGCTTATAATTATTGGGGTGTTAAATGTTTTAAATGCACAAAGTAGGAAATTTTAAGGTGGCACCCACCATTGGGTGCCATTGTCCCACGCGACGAACATAGTGGCACCCACCGTGGGTGCCCATTGCGTCAAGCGTTGATCAATCCCTTTTTGGGATGCGGCACGCATTCTACTTCCATTTGTACATTCGTAGTGGCGTTTGAATGCGATGTGGCCTATACAATGACTTGCGGGGGCCAGCCGATGTACAAGTCAGTGTTTTGTCAGTGTTTTTCCTCCCAGACAAGTCTGGTACCAATTAACCGACCCCGGAGGGATGGAAGGCTTGGTTGGCCCGGGCGACTCACGACCCAGGATTTGATCCCCGGACCGCTCGCGTGGTAAGCGTGCCACTTGCCACTACACCACTTCCGCCCTCTCCAATAGATAGGTAAAATGAATAAATTACTTTCTTCACCTTCCCATCCAAATCGGTACGTAATATTTCAGTCTTTGGACAGTAACAAGACCATAAGAACCAGCTGCGCTTCTCAGTTTGACAATTGAGCTCTCCAATAATACCGCTTGTCACGGAACGTTGGTGTTCCGTGGCTCTGCCTGTATTTGGTCGACGGACTACTTGAACTCAACCCTTTAAACCGCCTCTGCGCTCTCTCGCGGGTCCCTCTCCTCTCCAAGGCTTAGTCCTAGGGCATTCACCCGTTCTCTAATCGTCTGTGCTCTAGCCATCGCGGCAGGACCATTGAGGAAAAATCAAGTAGTCCGTAAACAGGCTGTATTTACATATTAGGGTCACGATCAGGAAACCCTGGTACCCTGGTAGATCGGATCGATCAGGAACTTCTTGGATCGATGCTGAATCCCAAACAGGACATTTGTCCAGAGCAAAATAAGGATGAACCCTCGAAATGTTGAGACCAAAAGATCAAAAACATCTCACCCGATTTCCCAACATGCACATTTTTTAGGGACTCCAAGGTGCTATTTTTATTGGATAACTGCTCTTTAACGCCTCAGTTCACGTTACAGCTGTAACATAACATTAACAATAGTAACTGGTAGCACAATTGCCCGGAAGGCAAGAGATCCGGGTACGAATCCCGGCTGGGGCGCTAGTTTTGCCCACATTCAACATTCTTGTGATAACTCCAAGGATTCCTCGAAGATTTGTGATTTTGTAACTGGGGCGTTCATTCGAGGCTGTGAGCCGGACGTTTGCCATATAACTATAGTGAAGTTGAGCTCAAATTCTCGCAAATGCAGCTCACAAGGGAGGTCTTTCAGGACATGGAGCGCTTTTTCGAAATGGTTTTCTGCATGTTGTAGGGGCTCATGCGAGGAACACAGAACCATGATCCATTTTTCCTGAACGCCTCCAGGAATGTCAAAACAGTGTGAAGAAATGGTATAATAGTTTGCTCCTAACAGTGACCGATTTTTGCAATACATGCCGCCAATGACCATCGTCCCCCAGCAAAATTCACTGTACCTTTTTCGCAATTTCCGGGGAGCCTGCCAACCATCAATGCAACAATATGTCACACGGACTGACGGGGAACTTGACCATTTTCTCCGCCCTGCTCTTGACATTCCCTCGGGGACGTTCAGGAAAAATGCTATCTATTATGTTCCACAACATTCGCGGAAGACACTGTAAAATCGTCCATTCCGCTAAAGACCTCCGCTGTCAGGGCAAGACGAGGCCCATACCACTCACATCACAGCAATGGCAAATGGCCGAATAACTTATGGCACGTGAGATAATTGTTGTTGACCGAATACTTCAATTTTCACGAACCAATCGGGCCATGCTATTTCAAATAATTACCGAACTCAAAGAAATGTGACCACTTTGCTATATTTTTTGTTTTAACGTTAAGATTTAAATAAAACTTCCGGTTTATTTTTTGCATTTGTGGTTACCTAAAGCGCATTTGACCGCCCCTCAACACGTGGCCAGAAATATAGCAGTGTATTAAAGTAGTACCGTGGGGGCGCGGTTTTACGATTATAACTATAATAGATTTTTCCATTACAATAAATTTTGATGTTACATTCTTGTTAGTATAGAGTTGTCGGTTTTAAAATGTGTTTTTCAAAGTGAAACTAAATCATTAGCGGCCAAAAGTTAAAAAAAATTGAATATTAAACTAAAAATAATAAAAAATATTAAACTAAAAATAAATCAATAATTATTAACAAAAATCTTTCTAAAATTAAATCTTAACTTACGAAGTTTCTTCAAAGAGAAAAAGCGGTAAGCGCGTGTACTGAAGAATTCAAATGTTGCCTGTCTACCCAATAACCTTTTTCTCCGATCGAATGTTGTGGAAAAAAGGCGCAGCCTGTCGACTGCTCATGCGCAAGCCTGCTAACGATAGTTCACGCAAACATGGGGGCCTGTAAACAAGTAATTGTCGCCCGGATCATTACTAGTGTGATGTCCGAGGCTCCGCTTGTGACACGGGTATTACTAGATATTGTTATATTGTATCGGGTGATATTATTCTTCCAAGTTTCGGGTTGTGGTTTTGTCTGGTTTGTCTACTTCTGGGCATTTGTGCGATTCTATTGTTCTTTGTGAAGTATGTAAGCAGTTCTTCGTATAGCAACTATTATAAGATATTATACGAAAGGACCGGTGGATGTCCTACATTCCACACTACCTGCCCACATCCCATCCACTTTTCTGCACAGGTGATCCACCCTGGAGCTCCTGCACCCTTAGCCCTTTGCGGAGGTGTCCTTTCTCCTGGTCCAGGACCGTTCCCTTGGGTCATGGCAGGCGGAAATGTGAAAGGTTCAGTTCTCACCCATTACACCAATATTTATCAGAAGTTCTACTTTAAATGAGTCGATACTGTAGCTGACCTCTAATACTTCCTTGAATACGAGCAGAAAGTAGGGCGCCCACCCGAACTGAGTTCACACGAAAAAGACCTATGGGGGGGTTCGGGTCTTGTTGGGGGGGGGGGGCTCACTGCAAACCACTTCAGCTGAATCCCTCGCCAAGACCTCGAACAATTCATAGTCATGGCTCAACGTCTCGAATTCTGTTATAGCTCAATTCCAAATTTTCACAAAGAAACTACTGAGAACTTCAAGACGAAAATGAAGAAAAATTTGCCAGATTTTGTTTTTTTGCTCAAGCCTAGCCTGGATCTCTAACCCTAGTATACAGCGCCCGCTCCCGCCTGAGCCAATAAGAGAGATTTTAAACTTCATCTTAAAGAAGATGGTGGTCGAAGTGCCTTTCGAAATATATACCACCTCATGCTATCTATGCGGCCTTCAAATCGCTTCCAACTCTGCATAAACACTCTCCAAACGAAGTAGAACGTAATAGCTCAGTGGTGATGGTCCGGGGTGGCAGGTAAAAGCTCGTAGAATCGGTTCCTTTGCAAATTAGTTGCTTTGCTTTTGTCTCTAGAAGTGTTGCGGACCAAAGCAAAAGCAACAAACTTGCAAAGGAACCGATCCTACGAGCTTTTACCTGCCACCCCGGACCATCACCACTGAGCTATTACGCTTCATAACTCCGTTCGGAGAGCCGTTTAGCAGATTTGGAAGGCAGATTTGGAATCAGCGTCTAGAGACGCATCAGGTGGTATACATCTCATTTTATACGGCCACTTCGACCTACCATCCTTTCCTTGTTAGACCAGCACATTGCATTTATCACCCAATTCCCTGTCTTTTGGAAAGGAATTTTCATGGTGTTTTACTGTCTTCGTTAGTCTCGACCAGCTTTTTTTTCAGGTTGATAGTACGAGATGCGGCACGACATCTGGACGCTGACAGCATTCACAAAGCATCGATGTGTGCCATGGCCAAACTGCAGGTGACGGAGAACTGCTCAGAGGTGGGTACAGTACCTAGCCCAACTACTTATCTCCATGATGTTTACCATGAAGAAATAAACAGCAGCCGTGTTATGACAAAAACACGAAAAGACGCCAATTCGCATTCTCACATCCTTTTTTGAAGGCAAGCCACTGTATAAAAGGGGTGATAAGAGCGCTTCGTAGTGATGACTAATGAACAAGACTAAACTACTCTTTGAGTCCCAACCCCTGAATAAATTTTGAATAAACACACATAACAATATTGAGATCGAAAAACAAAAACAGTTTTAATTTTACAAATAGAAAAGTTTAATCATATATAAAGCCATTAATTTTATTTTAATGGTAAGCTGCGGTGCGGCCTGAAAGTGGAAAGGAAAGCTAGAAAAACCTTTGGGATCGCTGAAAATTAGGGCTTTAATCTTCAATAAGGTCGATGTGGTAAGATGTCAAAGAAGACACAAGAAGTACCTCCCCTATGACCTAATGCCTATTTGCCTTGCCTGTTGCCAGTACATGTTTGCCACTGGTTATAACACCGGCAGTACCATCAGTTTCAACGCTCTTTGATTTCCAAATTTTCACTCATTTTACACCAGTGCAGTACACCTGTAGCCAAAGTAAGTCTACTGTTACTTAAGCCTTGGTATATTGCGCCTTGAAGGGTTTAGTAGATGCGTTCAGAGGGCGCGGCGAAGGTACGCGCTTTCAATGTTTCTCACTGTAGACCTTTCTAACCGCCGTGAGTCACGTA
>MU882816.1:0-21543 GCA_036418205.1 Ostertagia ostertagi
CATTTAGTGCTTACTATTGCACCTTTATTGACCGATTGGCTACTGAAGTGCTACTTAGTACTGCCTTATCGACTGCAGCTCTTATGCCACCTTCGTTAGCTTTGATAATCACCTGAAAATTAGGGAGCTTTTATCCTTCTAAAGCGACTGGCAAACAAAAACGGGTTTTATCCCTAATATTTGATGAAAAAAAGGTCAAAAAATACTTCACTGTGGTTCTATCGGGTAACTCAAAAGGGAACTCAAGGAAAAGCAGTTCCCAGAAAAAAAACAGAGATATTTATCAAAACAAGCTCGCTACGCAGGAGATGGTTACGGTAAGCAAGTGCATCGCACGATTCAAACACCATCCAAGGGCAAAAGGGCGACGGCGGTGAATAACGATGAAGGCAATCCGTGATTCACACGTAACCCAAACATTTCTACAGATGCGGATAAGCGGCCAACCAAATAAACGTATATGTACATAAATAGATTTGACGAAATGTCACACCAAAGGCCCAGAATGTGAAAAGGTCTACTGTGGAAATCTTTGGGTAAGAAAACCCAAAGTAGGAGGTAGCAATGCTATAGCAGCTGGAAAGGTCAGTGAACAGAAGCGGTCGTGATGGAAACGAACGCATGAATTTTTAATACTCCACCCAAAGCGTCATTGGCCAATTATTGAACAATAGAAGCGATCTTATAGGTCAAACGTATATAAGAAAATAATTTTCAGGAGACAGGAAGGGCCGAGACCTGATGAAAATACCATCGAAGCCTGTTTTAACAGTTCATCGTTCGCATAACTCAAAGAATTTCCTAATTCGAGCTCCAGTAAGCATTTTTTAATCAAACCGGTTCATATTGCACCAATAACAATAATTATACGATAACGTGGTCCTAAATACAATAACAGTTTGAGGACAGCGAGGGAAGATGTGACCCTGTATCAAATCACGCCCATCGGATCCATTTTTACAAATGTGCAACTTCTTTTAAAAGTTCCACATACATTTTTACACCTCTCCTCCATCATATTAGCAAAACCCATTTGAAATATTCGCATCAAATCCGAGCTGCAAAAACGAATGGGCCTTCGGGACGGTGCGATCCGTTATCGAATCACGGCGGCCAAGTTCGCAAATCGCGCCACCGGCCAGCGTAGCCCCTAGAAAAAGATAAGGCGCACTGCTAAACAAAGTGTTCTTAGGAGCTGATGCTGTCTATGCATTTCCTGAGTAATAAAAATCTAGAGGCTTCCGACTAGAAAAAAGTTAATTCCTCAAATACAAAGAAGTCTCGGCAGCGAAATGGCATGAAACTCTCAAAAGAGCAGTACGCATCGATCCTTCCGCCAATGAGCCATTAAGACTATTGGTTAGCAAATATGGCTCTCTTGACTTATTTTGACCTTTTCGGTTTCGAGGTGATTTCTCGCCACTCTCTTTTGAGAAGGTATCAAAGGCTTCAGAGAAAAAAACATAATGCTTAGGAAACAGCCGTTGATTAGTATTTAGCATCGCGAAATGTTTGGTGGGCGTGAAGCCCTTTAAAGGGCTATCACTATTTTCAGAATTCCTCAAGGTTTGACTCTGAAAACTTCTGGGTCCAATATAGCAAGATAGGGGGATCACAGGACTCAGATAAGGAGGGGCTGGAAGTACGGAAAATGAAATTGCTAAGCACGCGTTGGAGACTCCTACCTCCGCCTTAATTTAGTCTTGACAAGAAGAGGTGTTGAGAGCGATTTTCAATGCATTGCCACCACAATGCCCCCGTACCATGCGACAACGCCAACATCCTTTGGTTGTGCAAACCCTTTCCTCACATTTTCTGAAATGCTGAACTGTAAACCATGAAACTGTGAGAATTAATGAAGGTAGAGTGAGTGCAGACATACAGTTCAATAATTTTGTGTTGATTCTGAAGAATCGAAAAGGCATTAGGCCAGTCCTCATTAGAACGAAGATCTTTTTGAACCACATTCAATCAACGAAGGTTTCATGCCATTCGGATATGCAAGTGTAATATGTAATCAAGTGCACACGAGCACACCCAGTTCAAAAAGTGACTCGAGTTCGAGCTCACGCTCGACGAGGTTTTCTGAACACCTCTGCACATAGTCCGATGGGAATCAAGACCAATAGACCTGAAAAAACATGAGCGAGACACCGAGATGGCACGTCAGACCCCTTCACTCCATATAACAAAAATATGAACCATTAACGAAGGCGAACTTCTGGATACCTAGTTAAACCGAGTACTCTAATTTTTTTCGCAACCTTTTGAGGTCTCGTAAATTCGTAAAAAAAAGAATATCATCGATTCCTTGCGAAAAGAATCTTTAGAAGAGTCCATTAATGCTTCAAAGATTTGAATCTAGACTATATAATGACTGGTGATAACTTGGTTTGAAGGGAAAATAAAAATGAAACAATAACCAACACAAAATCAAAAGAGCCACACCACTTTTTTCATGCATGAGAACGAAACTATCTATCCTGTCTATTTTTCCTGGTTGGTCCCCTCTAGTCACCTAGTCAAAGAAATGGAGAAGGGAAGTAACAGAGGAGAAGCCTCGTTTCGCTGGACGAAACATTTCGATTGCATGCCCAGCGATTTCGAGACTTAATCTCGCAAAGTTCCATGGACGGAAATTGTGCAAGATGGAAGCATAAAAGTAAAGGACAAAGCGCTCGACGTTGATTAATTTCCTTTTGGGCTGCAGCGCACATTCTACTCCTATTCAGATTCTGAATGTAGCCTATTCAACGACTTGCGGAAGACGATGGACACGCCATGTTTTTGTCATCATAACAAATCTGGTACCACTCAATGAGTAGGAGAGCTGGACACGCGCGTGATGGCGGTCCCAACTGCTGCTGCTGCCTCTTCACAGACACAGAAGTGGAAAAGGAGATGAAACATTATCGTTGACAAATTCCTTTTGAGAATGCGCCACGTATTCTACTTCCATTTGTAATTCGTAGTGGCGTTTGAATGCGATGTGGCCTATACAATGACTTGCGAGGGCCAGCCGATGTACAAGTCAGTGTTTTTATCCTCCCAGACAAGCATATTACCAACTAAATAATGTGGAGACATGGAAAGCTTGTTGGTCCAGAGGGCACATGATCCAAGACCTGATGCCCCGACCGGGCGCGTGGTGAATGGCGCATCTCTTGCCACTACAAAACATCCGCTGGGAGAGGTAGAAATATGAAGAGAAAATAACAAAGAAGAAACCGAAAAGCAACTGCAAGAAAACTGTGATGGTCTTTGGTTGATCAGCGACATGGTAGGCCTTCACCAGAATAGAATGAGACAAATGTTCGCTGCACCAGCTGAATACCACAACATCAGTCGGATCAATCGTCGCCGTGGTTGGCGACTCACAACACTATCGGCCGGCGAAATCGCGCGATTGTCGAGATATGAATCGGCTCCGGCGATGTCGTGAATCACCCAGGCAGATGACGTCGGAAAGGAACACTTGGTTCAACTGCACAAAGAATAGTTTGTTATAAACATTTGACACAAAGGATGCAAGCCGACGTCAGGAAAAAGGCACCCTGACAGCCGTATAGATGGAACTTCAACATTATTGCTACAAATGAAAAGACCGTAAGAGCTTATTCTCAAGCGGCTTAGAGCCTTCAAATCATGAGAAAATCAGGCGCAGCTGAAGTTTCCCGCGAAGTCATTGCTTCTTCAGCTGTTGACGCTAACGCATTACTGGCTATGGCTTGTACGCCTAATCTTGTCGGACAAGTGAGCATCACAAGGAACAAGCACCTTGTCTTACTTTGAAGTCATGTCATTGAACTAAAAGGAATTCATGAGTAAAAGTGGTCAGTTGCTAACTTTCTGTTAATGCCTGAGAATGTACTAAACTATTGAAGTTCATGGATTTCTCCGGAGTGCGCCATGCACACATATTTTGCCAAGGTTCCTGAGGCACCCATGTGAGTAGGCGTGTGGACTATGCAAAGAATGGCAGGGTCAGCGGGTATTCCAGTCGACTAGCAGCCCGGTTTTAGTTCATAAACCTCGAGGGATGAATCTCGTCAGCTTGGACCAGGCTTTGATTTACGGACATGCAGCGATACCTAAAACCACCTTTTGAGTCTGAATCCCTAACATCAAGTCTACGGGCTCACAATGTAAATGGCCAGCTAAAAACATGGTGAGTTATTTGCCAAATATAGAATTTCAGTCGCTTTCGCCATTCGAACATCCCTTTAGTCTGCATATAAAAGATACATATCGATTCAGCGAGCTCAGATTGAGTGCCATCAAAAATCGGCAGTCTATGGCAAAAAAATCAAGGCAGACTCTTGTTAGAAAAGAGTTGACCAACAAATGATCCTGAACTGCCTCATACCATTTCAATATCATCATGTGAGATCGGCGCTTTTAAGGGATCTGTAAGAAAGCTGCCCGAACACCTCAATTTTGATCGAGCCGGTCGCTGCTTCTGGTTTGCCTCCAAAATTTCATTTCCGTTCTCCTTTTTTCCCAAATTTTCCTTCTCTCACTTTATCAGCCGCTGGACCTCAACCAACCGCTCCACTTCTTCATCGAATTACCGTTTTCGCAAAACGGTACCCATTGAAATATTAGCGAAGACAGACAAAAGGACATAAAACGATGTCCATTTATAGCATGGAATTTTGGAACTATCGAAAAGATCACTTAAAACAAAAAAGCCTTTCCATATCGTATTATAAACATCATAACATAACTGAATGAGAACGTCTCAGGAATTCAATGCAGAATACATTTTCCCCCTGAGCTCGATTCTCTACTTTTGCCCGGCAAAGCACCTAACTGAAGCGTTTGTAGATGTTTAGCGCCTGAAACTGACATGAGTCTACTCTACAACTCCCTTCGCGCTTTTTCTATGGAACCAGCAAAGTAATCCTATGCGTGGTACCAGCCCAAATTGTAATATTATACTTATGCCAAACGCTCTCCAAGCTTACTAAAGGTATCACAAAGCTTAACCACTCAGAAAAGAAGATAAAATGAAGCAGTAAACCTAATGGCGATGAAAATTAGAGAGGTTGAATGACTCCCTAAGGCTCCAACAAATTTTGTTTTTTGCACATCACTAGGCAGAGATGATGTAGTGGCAAGTGGCGCTGCTTGTCACCTGCACGGTCCGGTGATCAAATCCGGGACCTGATCTCATCCAGGTCAACTAAGCCTTCCATCTTCCGAGGTCAATTATGTAATTGGCACTGGATTAGCTAGGAGGACAAAAACACTGACTTCCACACTAACTTGCCCAAAAGGATACTATTTACTTTTCATCTACAACCTATGCTACTACGATTCTGAATGGGGAGTAAAATGCGCGGCGCACACTGGAAGTGAATTTGCGCAGGATGCCTTGTACTTTTTATGCCTTGCTTTTATGCTACCAGAAGTTGCAGCAGATTCATTTCTGTGCAGATGAAACTCCAATGCTTAACTTATAGGTTTATTTACAAGTATATGAAATATTTAGCAAGTATTATGAAATGGCAATTTGTTTTATTTCATCATTTTTGATGTTGAGTGAGGACAATAACCCATTGCAATCAATTCTACAACTAGAAATTTCACCAGATGAATCGAAGAAATCAACCATTCTCTTCAAAATGTAAGTTCAGACAAACTCTTACCGTTGCGCGATGAGCTGATAGAAATGGACTCGTTAAGTAGTCTTTGGCTTGAATCTCGATCATCCGAATTCATTTTACGTGAAAGAAGTAGTCGAAAGCGCCGCTTCATGGTGGCACAGCGAATTAAGGAGAGGTTCAGCAGACGGGAGGAGGAGCCGTCAGAGGTGGAAGCGACGAGGGAGCTGCAGTAACACAGAAGAAGTGAGCCATTTCGAGATGGCCAACTAACTGGGTAGAGAACACAGCACTCCCAAACGACTTTCAGTCAGCTACCAATTAGTCGCGTTCGGGCTTGAGCGCTACTGAGTGACACTTCTGGCAATTGTCATGAGCGAACTACGCTCGTTGGACAGGTAAGTGAGAACAGTTTACCTCTGCGTTTAACTAGGATTACTGGTCTGCGGCGACAGTTTCTGGGAAGCACAAGGAGTCAAGCCGGCGTTCCGCACAGGGTCAAGCAACCGTTGCGCAGTTCCTAACAAACGGAGGTCGTGTCTAAGTTTTTTGGAGGTATTATAATTGGTGTATTTGTTGAAGACCAGCAAAAAAAATCGAGAAAGGGGCCGTATTTGTGGAAGCCGACGGGGTCGTGGTTGCGGGACAGAGAGATTGTGTGGGGAAATCCTCCGCCTTAAAGAGGGTGCCCTCGAATTTTCGGAATTGGAAGAAGGGACATTCTGATTCTGTATGCAACCGACCGCCAGTTTGTCCCTGCACACCGTATCAAGCGAACGCTGAATCTTAGATCGGATCTACCGCACCGGCTAGATCAAGAACATTTTTCGGAGGAACAAAAACAGCAGTGAACAACGGTTCGGGGAAGGTCATTCCGGGATACCCATCCGAATGCCTTGAAGGGTTCAGTGAAGAGCCAACCCACAAATGGCAACTCGACACCACGCTCATATGACCCCACACCCCTTTTCGGAAACCACTGGACAGGTTTATGCGGCAAATGATGAGCACTTATGTTGCTAAAGAGATGTTATACCAAAAGCAATTTGCAACATTTCGTTTCACAATGCTTTTTTAACAGTGTTAAAGGAATCTTCCACGGACCATGGACCAGTGGGCGGGACCGGAAGTGGTTTTGCGACGAAATGCATGGTAGGTACGGATCCACGTTCATGGGAAGGTTTGAAGTGAATCCTGTTCACGTTCGTGCGTTCGACACGTGGATCCGTACCTACCATGCATTTCGTCACAAAAACTTCCGGTCCCGCCCACCCCCCCACTAGTTCATGTCTGAAGATTCCTTTAATAGGCATCAGGAGAGGAAAAGGCCTCTCCATGCCGATGAAAACCGAGTAGGAGTGAGAGTCCAGCAAAAATTCCTGCTCCTCGTTCGGAACCGTTAATTAGCACAAGCCGAAGAAAAACAATTTTTCCTCTTCGACAGCTGCAGTGAGCTCTTGATGAAAAACTGAAGCACAAAAGCATGGGGTGGAAAGGAATGGAAGAAGGGTGGTGAGAAATATGTAATCGAGGTACGAAAGAGATACATTATAGGTATGAAACACTGTAACCAAATTCAGGATATTTTTGCTGTTTTTTAGTATCATTAACTTAGTCGAAATTAATCAATAGTTGAACCCTTCGTCCGGATAAAACCTTCTATACATACAACGATGCAGATTTTCTTGTGATTACTGAATCCCTTCTATTTATAAAGCGCTAACTTTGTGTGTCGGTTTGTGTATCTGTATGTGTGTGTGTGTGTGTGTGTGTATGTATGTGTGTCCGTCCGCAAAATGAAGTGAGTGAGAAGGAAGCTCATGGGATAAACAAACCGCTAACAAATCGGGTAGCTTACAGGATTTGAGATATCAATGTTTTGTAGCAGGATAGTTGTGATAACACTCTTAGGGCTATATAAACACCTGCTTAGCACACTTCCGTTCATTCCACATGGTGCTGCAGTGGCAGCTGGAGGGCAGTGGAGAGAGGAAGGGAGGATGAGGAAGGGAAGCGAAAAATCTACCGTCATATCATGATTGTGTCCCTTCTACTGTATGAAACACCATTGTGTTGCATACGCGTCACTTCCAGGTGTTGGTGTCACAGGAGGAAGGGACCATAGCGGAGGATAGAAAGCTTGCGCAGGAAAGGAAGGTCCCGGCGGTTGACGGGGGACTAATCTGGTAATAAATAAAACAGAATGGGATGAGAAAGTAAAAATCACATCTCGCGCGGTCACTAGTGATAATATGGACGGCTAGAAAAGGGATATTTCTCTGTGGGAAATGATTATTCAACAGAAACGACAAGACACAGTTTAACATTCACCATCACCCCTTCTTTGACTCCTCCCATTTTCCCAGAAACTCCCCTCCTCCTAAATCGAAAGCAGTTGAAAGATAAATCCGCAATCTTCTGTTGGTGTACATGGTTGTGGCATATGACATGAAAAAATGAAGATCCTTTCTAGAGGTTCAATTTTCGTTGGATAATTCGAAAGAATCAGTGCAGCTTCCATGGTTCTGATGTGGAGAGCATATTCACATGATTGACAACGACTTCCGGCTGACCGTACTCATCAGCAACCGGTATTTGATTCGTGATGTGACCTATCACAGTGAAAGTACTCTTAGATAAAGATAGCCTTTCCTGTATATCACACAAGCAAAGTGGACGCTTGCCTGTGTCTCCAGCCAAGGTGTGGTGATAAATGAATGAGATAAACATAATGAGCTAAGCACTGATGGTGAAGACTCAACCAGACCCCAACCTATAAATGGAGGAATTCAAGATTAGGATGGGGTTCTAATTCTGAGGTTCTGGCAGTAGCAATCAGGACATCCTGACTATATCTATGATGCGTTTATTCATTACTACGCCTACGCACCTTCCACAAAAACTGCTGCTCATGTAACACTTCTCGCCGCAGGCGGCGACTCACAAAACCGCACCTCTCCCAGCGGGGAAATGCTCTGTGCAAGTTATTTCGCAGAGCCCACCTACCTCGCCTTCATGGCATTTAGCACAGCTTATCAGCACTCATAGGTACAACGTGGTCAGCCGTTACTGGACAGTAGACCGCAAGGCTGGAAGCGTGGCAGACGTGGGCTTCAGCAGCTGTCGTCTATTGTAAAGGCATCGGGTCGATGAATCATATAAACTCTTGTAATTAATGATCTCTCATATCAAGCTAAGTCGCCTTTAGAGACCTAACCCTAATTAAATAGGACTTAATTTACGCATGATGTCCGGTAACGACAAGAAGATGGAACACATCTTTCATTGATCAAAGCCGGTCAAACACCAACCGTAGTGCAGGGAAGATTCTTTCGTCGACCCGTCGAAAATAGATCATGCATATGACAGGCAGCTGCGAATTCGGTTGTCGTACTGGTGGTCACACGTCAAAAAGTGTGCTGCCAACGCCGCACCAGAGATGCAAAGGGTTAACAAATGACCCAAGCGCGTGTCTACTCGTCATAATCTATGAGAACCCCATGAGGCCTCTACCTAGCGACTGCAGTGCAACGTCAACGAAGACGAATGGCCAACCGAGACGATGCTGACATCGATGTCGATGTTTGGGTTGCTGGAAGTGCGCGTCAGCCAGAACTGACAAATCGGCACTGACCTTCTGGTTGAACTGTTTAGCACAGCCGAACGAAAACCATTGACTTTTGCCTACTTAAGTCATATTCAAAGTGATTAAGTCGACTAGCGCATAATGGAGTCACTTACCAAAAATCAGATTACATAATCCGGAAGATAAGAAAACTTGACATTACTGATATGTAACGATTAACCATATCCCAAGCCAAATATGCACATAATTCAGGAGACAGATGGCGTTCTCTGAAGTCGGCACACTCTATTAATAAGAGGGCAAGGTGACGGCCCGGCCGCCTCATTATCCCAACATGACGGCCGGCAAATGCTATCTACCCAATATAGTACGTCCGAGACTGCGCGACGGGTAGTTTAAGCCCTGGAGCCAAATATATATAGAACATGCCACTAATCGTACAGGAAAGATAAACTGAAGCTCCTCTACCCGGTCGTCTGTATGGGGCAATCACATTCACAACGAGTGATTTCGCTATATTTCCTTTCCTTATCTGTTTTCGTCAGCTCTTCTCATCCCACTTTATTTACCTGATTTCGACGATTTTTACGCTACCTCTCAGTATTCTAACGGTCAATACTAATTTTGTGTTGACTCACCATTTTAAAACCACCTGAAAAAACTAGAATGCTCAAGTGTTAACTACAGTAGATTGCAGGAACTGAGTGAAATAGCTGGGTTCTCCACAGTTTGGGTCAAAATAATGGGATGATGTGTGCTGTGGATCGGCAATTTTGTTGCTACCTTGTAAGTAGCGCCTTCCATCGATTGGGCTCTTTTTGCAAGGGCCATCGATTGGGTGGTCATGAGCACTGTTGACGAATCTTCGTCCAAGGAGAAAGCACTCGCTCAGCATTTCCCCTCTCCCCCCGCGCCCCCCCCCTCAGACGAATACAGGCGATTTACGGAATTACGCGGAGGGACATAGCCTCCTTCACAGAAAGTCAAAAATTCACGACGTTTGTGTTTTCAGTTATCGAAAAACTTTGAAGTTGTTCCAAAGACCATGCACTTCATTTCCATTCGAGAATGCCAACTAGGGATATTTTCACAAATGATAAAGGGGTACGGTTTGTAGCAAAAATCAAACACCTTCACCAGGTACACAAGGGTGGCAAAACATGCATTCGCCTATCCCATACGAAGTTATACGACTTTCGTCGTACGGGGTGCCGCTGTCGACGACAGTTTCACGGCATTTCTTTAAATGTCCTTCACCAGCAAAAGCATGCCTTCCCTCATTGCCCTCACCGTCCTCAGAATATTTATTTATTTATTATTTATTTATGTTATTTATTATTTACTCTTAGCGCTCAGTATCAGATATATGGCACGTAAAATCAAAATCAAGTATGAGCGTGGAAAAGCCATGCAACGTAGACAAAAGATCAGTTAACCGGAATTATAGGGAGAATATAACAGTCGTGTAAAAGTCAATGCCCCAGATCACAATGTGTGGCTCTTGCCGCATGAAATACTCGAAGAATGTATTATTGCGAAATAAGGTCGGCATTAAGAGAAAGAAGGCAAAATAATCGCCGTCAACATCGGTGTCCGGTGGAGGGCTCATAGTCACCTTCCTAATCGGCTGTGCTAAGAGATTGAGAGACTAAGCGCGGAGAGGAGAGTATGAGGCGAGAGAGCGCCACAGATCAGAGCGCGCCAGCCAACAGCCTGATGAGAGAAAAAATCTGCAGCTTGAGCAGCTTGATTTGCAAGGCCCAGGAGCACTTGCCGGTTGGTGTTCGTGCACGGAAACGCCACATTTGTGATTGTCTTCTCTAGGGTCCACACTACAGATCCGAAGAGAAGCCGTTCACACAAGATTCTTGCTAAGTTTGCCTTCAAACATGAAATCGTAAATAGACCAAAGCTCAGACTGGCTTCCCCATCCAGCCACAGATGAGAACGAATTGGCACCCATGTAACAAAACTACCGAAAGATGAGAAAAGAAGATAAGATCTGATGAAACTTCAAATATGACTTCAAGCCAAGCGTTCTCGTATTTTGGTTTGAACGGTGGAAATGAGAAGAGGACCAAGTATCGGATTAAGTTAATGAAAAACGGAATAAATTGCTTCGGCTCCGGCTCCGCCACTTTAGGGTCAATATCGGAAACTAGAAAGGCTGAAAATAAATAATGGGGTTCATGTGCCACAGACCACGCAATATAAAGTCATCTATCATCATCTATGAGCTCAAGGAGGCCTACCGTAATCGCTCCAGCCTGAAGCTATTACCGACTTCTTTGAGCGATTTACTTATGTGTAAATTCGTAGGGACAGAAGCTCTGATATCGTTTTAGAAGACGTCTACTGGCCCACGATCCATCGAGGAACTCGCTCAAACAGGCTCAAACAGTACACCATGTTTCCGTGGAGGATGTTATGTAGCTTTTTGACTGATTGTAATGTTCTCTTTGGTTTTCAGTTCGGGTCATTCGGTTTGGATTTAGCAAAAAGTAATAAATTAAGTTTTAGATGTGGGAGGGTGTGACATTTTTTGCCCCCTCCACCCTCCCCTCCCATATTGATTGTATTACAACCTTTTTTTATCGATGCTTCTAACTGTAGTATGGATTAAAGTAATGGAGTTAGCGTCAGAATACGATAACGATCAAAAAAGGATGACCCGCATATGGTCCTTCGAGTAAGTAAAGGAAGCTGAGAAAAGCTTTGAAAACGAGGGACTGAAAAATTCGCTGGTCTCTGACTAGAACTAGAACTAGAACTATACGCATGTTCATCCACTCCCACACAACTGGTCCGTCCTTCAGAAAAAGATGCAGAAGAAACACGACGAGCTGGGAAACTAGATTTTTGAATAGCAGTTGAAAGTAAAAAACACACATATGGGTTTGACAGTGCTGAGAAATTACAAAACTGTGCAAATATTATACGATACTCTCATAGAACGCAGTTGGACGGCAAAGCGGTACAAAAAATTTTGCATAGCCCTTCAAGATGAGTTGCTAAACGTTTGAAAATGTTTACCACAATGAAAATCATATTTCAAGGGTCTGTGAAACGAAAATTTTTTGAAAATAATAGATGTGCAAATACGCTTGTTAGCTGATTTTTTCAGAAAAAAAAACGCAATTTACTGATAGGGGAAATTTGGAAGGTTTTCCCGCGGCTATATAGAAACTCAAACATCAGCTTTTCATAAACATAATTTGATTGGGAAAAAATCAAAGAGAATTAAAAAAGCTTTTATTCATAACGCACTATGCTTTGATGAGCTTAACACACAAGTTCTGATGGGGTCTTCTAGAGCCTTATCTCAATAACCTCAAAAAGGCTACTTGAAGTTACGTCGACCGGTTATGAATTACCGGTACACGTAACTTTGTGGTTGTAACTGAGCCACACCTCCTTCTGTGATTGGGCTGCCGCACTTTCTCTTTCGAAAAGGTGGAGAATTAACCAATCGGAGAAGTTGACAAAAGTAAACAGAAAACATGGAAAAGCTTGAACTCAAACACTGTTTTGCTGAGCTGCAACTTGCAAATCAAGAACTTCCACTGGAATGATACTAGAGACCACTTAGGACACAAGTGGGAGTAGAAAGATAAGGCGAGAAGGGAGAGAACGGGGAATTGAAGTCTCAGCAGAAGTGTTCACTGCTGTGCTAGGCTTGCTCCTGGTCACCATCGAGCATTGCTGGTTATGCGCATTAGAAGGGCTTGGAAGTCGAGCCACTGAGCGGTCGTCTTTACTAGGTGAGCTAGCTGTGTCGGCCCTTACATTCAAGAAATGAAGATTTGTAAAATACTAAAAGTAGATCCACTGCTGTCGAGACATCATAGAGGCTCAGTATAGCTGGCACTTTGCGACAAATTCGTAGGTTTTTGGCTCGAATCCAACTACTGTAAAATGATGCTCGACGGTTAATTGGGAAGAGGAGGAGTCTAGTGTTAGCAATAACGACAACAATGTTGGCGTTATCAGTGCCAACACCCCACCAAACTATTCGTGGCTCTCGTCCCATGTCTGATAGCACAACTGATCAGCACTGATAAGAACCGAATGTTCTGCCATAGTCGTGACCGGCGACATAATGAAGATAAAGAACGGAAAAAAGCCCATTGAGGATGAGGGGATGAGGAAACTGCACATCGAGTCCGACGCACGACCCGGCCTACTTGACCTGGTTATTGGCACGATGTGTTTAGCCATTGAATTACTACGGATATTAACTGGATGGGGTTCAATGTCGCTATGATAGAGGTGGAGCTGCGATTGGATAGAGCGGGAACAACAATAGCTTAGGTGTTGCATGGGAAAGTTACCACATAAATAAATCGACATTTCTACAGAATTACACCTTCGCTGCCAAGCTTGTGCCTGGCGCAATACTTATGCTGGTCAGAAAGTTCACAGTCTACGATGAAATTATATGATTTCTACAAGAGACTTTCGAGAAAATAACAAGAAAGCATCAAAATAAGGACCCTTTCCCAAAACAATTCTCCATCTACCATCAGCAAAAGCTTCGAATCTGCTGGGAGCCGCTCACTTAAGTCAGAACAATTCCTGTCCACGTTCAACATTGTTGGGTAAAGTGCAACGTGGAAAAAACCAGGTGGGTGTGTTTGTTTTTTAACAAGGGGATCGTATCAGTAGGAAACGGGCACGCCTTTTTGAAAGAAACGCGGAAAGAAAAAGAAAGAAAATTTTCTGAGAAAGAAAATCTTTTGCGGTGCGAAGCAAAGAATGTCCGTGGAAAGTTATGGTTTTGTAATCCTTGCCAGTTTCGGCATGTATAGTTATAACTACACCCATACCCATGCGATCTCTCCGCTGCTCCTACCCTTCCTTTTCGAAGAAGGGACTTTTTGAACATGGGACCGACGCCGTTACCCTACCGATTTGATCTGGGATGTTTTTAATGTATCGCCAAAGGAGCGACTGAAAGGGAAGTGATCGTGCATCACCTCGTACTTCCCACCAACGTAACGGTGGAGCTTTTCCCCTGACAAGCTTCTTCAACATGCTCATGCCACCCAAATCGATGACCTTGCAAGAAAAGCTTCATTGAGTGGTAAGACCGTAGCTACAAGGAGCAGTGGAGAACTCAGCTATTCACCCAGCTCCTGCAACCTACATATATAATAGTTAACTATTGAGTATACTAGTTTTGAGGATGGAATTTTAATATGTGGTTGCACTAAAATTGACCGTCCGGTAAGAATATGCAGAAGTATGAGTATCGCCGAGCATTAAATAAAGTGGGAAACAACAACTGACAAAATCAGATAACCGTTCAACGAAATTCGACATGAACTAAAAAATCGTCAAATATTGGCAATAGCAATGAATGAAAATAGTACCAAAAAAGAGATACGCAAATTCTTCTAGAGCAATGTGTGTACATAAAACTTTGCATCGATGACTGACTAAAAAAGGCAGCCATCTGAAACAATCGCTTTTCAAAGCCCTATGGTCGTGCTCACCAAAGTACGGTATTATCTGGTTACGTAAAGAACGATTCGATAGCTCAAAGAGGACCGAAGAGGCAATATTCAAATTCGGTCCTCTGACGTGGACCCAAGGGACCACAGATCATTCATGTCTTCGCTTTGCGGTGCAGTGACTCGCCGAAACGCCGAACAAATCTGAGCGATGAATCAAAATTTTGGGCCACTTAAAAATCCATCAACCCACTCAAAAACGGTCTTATCCAAGCCAGCATTCAGAAAAACCTTCTAATCAATTCGCAGTGGGAAAACTTTTGCAGAAAATTCAATAAATCCAATCAATATCTATTCAATTTCGCAAAGCAAATCTGCTTAGAATAGATTCAGAACATAGAAAGAAGCATAGATGAAACGACTGAACGCTGGTGAGGGAAAAATGATATGAAGAGCAAGGAGCCAAAATTGACAAGTAGCAAAGAATCGAAACCTGATCTGAAGAAAGGGCAGAAGGACAGAATTATTGATAATTTGTGATACAAATTAGGATCAGCTATACGAACTTATTTTTGAGATCCAAGAAAGGACAAGTTAAACCAAAAAGCGAAATATGGAAAAAATCCAACCCAGAAAGTCACAGAAGTGGTCCATATTCAACTATAGCAAAACCACAAAACCATAGGAAAACATAAAAATTACCAGGTATCAAAAAGTATAACTGAGTACATCCCATTATATTATATTCAAAATGCTCAATCAAATTATTTGAAAAATATTGATCTAAGCATTTCTCTAAGTAATAAGATAAAAAGGTACAAGTAAAATAAAGGACTGGCGCGAAAAAATATCATAAAGATTATCGCAATCTTCCAGGAAAAACATTTAAAATAGCTGGAAAAAATAGAAGAATACGAGTTTCTGCACAAGCCATTGGTTAGTTCCGACCGAAGCCATTGCCATATGATCAAAGCCACACAGGGATTATCCCCTACGATATTTGCCAAGCACTAGACGAACCGATGCGTACGATGCAATAAATCGTAAGCAAACTCGGTTAACGATACGTCTGGTCGAATACCAAAACACTACGGACAATCGATTGACGCCGCTGAGGGATAGAATCGTCTTGGCCGCATGCCAGAAAAGAACACTGTTCAGAGCCTCCTTCTGAGGTGAGCTGGAGGAGCGAGAGTGCCGACGACAAACACATCGCGTACCGTACCGGTCACTCTGTCTGAGGTAGGTGGTGTCAGAGACGCAGAGCAGCCAGGTAGAGTCCTGACACCTGTGCGCAGGTGGTCATCGACGATTTGCGGCGCGGCTGGATGGTTTTCGGGTCATCTGAGTGTCCGAGGAAATTGGCTGAGGTCTTCCATACGACGTCACGACCCTTCCAAAGTGGTCCGCCTGGATTACCACCAGAAAAAGGTTACCATTAAGACCGAAAGTAACACGCCGTTGGAATTAGCCGCTTTGCTGCAACATTTGGAAAGTTTGGGAAGTTGGGAGAACGGTCTTAATGAATGACCCTTGCAAATCACCTTTCACAGAGAAACGAAATTCAGTTGCCTATTTAATGACCACCATGTGTGGCATGCACCCACATTGAACAGAAGCTTTTTTGACTTGATTTGAAAAGCGAGAGGTGCGGGTTCTAGTCCCGCCTGGGGCGAAAGTTTTGTTCACAACCCAGCATTCTTGTGAAGCTTTTTTATTTATTGAGATGCTTTGATGCTTCAAAGCTGTCAGTCTCCTTTTCGGAGACAGAAAACATTGTGCATACGTGAGGTTTCGCCAACTGAAATCAGACCAAGCTTACTGTTGGACAAAGCTCGCTGTGGTCCAGTTCAGCCAGCGTCGAGAATTCCTAGGCAGAGAGAGTTGTGTTGGGCTTTCTGGGTGGCCGCGTGTCATTCCGGTGTAAATGGCAGTGTATTTTGAGAAGAGAAATGAAAATTCTTAAGGTATGAAAATTTCTGCAAAAATTTACAAAAGTTCATGAGAAAATTCCAAAAAGTTTTGTGTTATTATTGAAAAATTTTACGAAATTTTACAAAAATTTTGAAATTTGTGCTGTTGTTATTTTTCTTGTAGCACATGTATCCCTTCGCTCAACCGTAGAGTTAAAGTAGAAAAGAAGGATGGTCCTAGGGTCTGAAGAAGGACTGAATCGTGGGAATCCCTTTTTTTGTAAAACGTTTTGAAAAAATTGAAGAAAATTTCTCTCTTCAACTCGTATTACCAGAAATTCCGTTCTAATTACTTGCAATAACCATGCAATTAACGCTATAATAATCCCACCTGGGGGGGGGTATCGCTTTAGTATTGACGTGAAGACCTCAGCAGATCAAACTATCCGTCCAAGATTTTTCCAACGAGGCTCCTACTCCGATTTTTTCAGGGGTATAGTGTGGAAGTTTCCGCTTCGGATCTGAACATGAATTTCGACACTATATCGCCAATTTTTTGAAGAATTTGTGAGGTGCGAGTTGGCCGGCAATTCAAGTCGTTGCCAAGATTCACATCACTGTTCATTGCAACCACATACAATTATAATGCAACATCCCGACGTTGGACGAGACGTATTAAGAAAACACCTCGAACTATTAAGGACATCAAATTCCTTGAGACCACTATGACCTTGGCGGTTACCTGTGCTGTGCAAATCATGTTTTCTCCACATTATGGCCCAATTTGTTGTGATCCGGAAGTTGATCGTCTGTTCAATACACTATGATAAAAACTCTTTACTTGTTCAACCGCCGCGAAGACTTGCTCAATATCCTTCTATTTTATAAAGCGCTAACTTTGTGTGTCGGTTTGTGTATCTGTATGTGTGTGTATGTGTGTCCGTCCGCAAAATGAAGTGAGTGAGAAGGAAGCTCATGGGATAAACAAACCGCTAACAAATCGGGTAGCTTACAGGATTTGAGATATCAATGTTTTGTAGCAGGATAGTTGTGATAACACTCTTAGGGCTATATAAACACCTGCTTAGCACACTTCCGTTCATTCCACATGGTGCTGCAGTGGCAGCTGGAGGGCAGTGGAGAGAGGAAGGGAGGATGAAGGGAAGCGAAAAATCTACCGTCATATCATGATTGTGTCCCTTCTACTGTATGAAACACCATTGTGTTGCATACGCGTCACTTCCAGGTGTTGGTGTCACAGGAGGAAGGGACCATAGCGGAGGATAGAAAGCTTGCGCAGGAAAGGAAGGTCCCGGCGGTTGACGGGGGACTAATCTGGTGTTTTTATAATCACGGCGCGAGTGTGGTCTCCGATAAGAGGCTCCTGTCTGATAAGGGAAACCCTGATAAAAGTGTTTCGCTTCGTCAATGCAGCAAAGCCTTCTAAAAAGGCGTGAGACGGCATTGTGAACGACTTATTCCGTCTGACTCGCGCTGAACTTTGTGTGTAACTGAGTCGCTGAGCTGAATAACTCGCTCAGTCAGCTGTGGTGGCCACCGCTTAGCAAATCGGATTTGCATATCCAGACCGATTATTTCAAACGCCATTCGTTTCGCGCATATTCCCAAAACTGCGACCCAAGCAACCGAGTCGTAAAATATACAAGATTTTGTCGCCGCTGCGCGATTCCTTAGGTAATCGAAAAATTTCTATATGTAAGCAAAAACTCAAGTACACGACAACCGATTGTTCGCACAAAGACATCGCTCATTCGATTGGGAACGCCTGGGGGAAAACTTACGACCCATGAGAAGAATTTTAAATCATTGAAATGTTCCAACAAGCTTCTGGTGTTTTTCCATTGACAGAGAGAAAAAAGAGTAGTGGGCCGAGCAATGTGCCTATTTGCAAAAAGTGAAAAGGGCTCACGCTTGCAATCGGGTAGGGCAGCAGGGTCAACCCTACGTTGTTACGAGTAACAACGGGGGGTCGTACTCAGTTGAGCTTGGAGGGGGGGTCGTACCCTCTCGGTGGCCGACAGTGGGATTCTTGGTAATATCGGATAATAGCCAGCACGTTACGTTTTCGTAAGATGACTGATACTAGAGCATCTATAAACAACACGACGACGCAACAACGCTTCCCTCTAAATGAGCTTTCGAATTTTCGAATGAATTAGCCGAATTAGACAGGAGCCCCAAGGGTGGCGCAGCACAGTCCAGGCAATATTTATCTATAATCTATATCTCTTTTGAGCAGTCTTTCTCAGTACATCCTAAACTTAAACATCTAATTGGCTCCTTCAACTCAAAGTTTGCGGGCAGTGAATACTCTAAAGAAACTCGCAGTTTTCTGGCCTGAAGACAAAACCCCTCAAATACCAAAAAAGTACAACGGGACTAATTTTTGAACTGCTGATCTTTTCAGGAACGCTTGGGTGCTCGTTAGAAAGCTTGAATCCTGTAGTTTATTATACGTGTTCAGCTTCCCAAATGAATGACTTTGAAGGAAGTTATGATCGTTTGAAGGTCAAAAAGTCGCCTTTGCACAGAAAAAAGTAACAACGTACTAAATTTTTATTAAATTAACTTTCGAAGAATTTTTACCCATGGTTGGAGAGAGAATAATTTGAATTTTCCAATCAAATCACTTCAGCTTGCAAAAGCTCACACACACCAAGTAATCTATCACCGAGGGATAAATGGCTTGGTTTCTAGGCGTATGGTAAGCAGCGCCGTACATATCACGTCTCGAGGCTTCAGATTTCTTAAACGATGTTTGAATTTTGTTACATGCCAACCACGGCCATTCCTCAAAGGATCCGACCGTTAATACACGCAGTTGTTTGCAAAAACAAAAGTCGCTGGATTGCTAAAGAATGATGAACTACCAATTATTGTGTACCTTAATCGCATCAAAAGTTCGGCAATTTCGGATGTTGAATGGCAAGAAGATGCTCCTGCTCTCCCACCAGGGCATCAATTGCCGAGTTTTTGTCATTTTATGAATTTCTCCAAAGCTATAAGTAGGTGTCTTGTCATGCTCACTTACCATTAAGCGAGTGACTGCAGTGTGATTTTGCAATCGAGTACTACATTGCGAGTATACCTTGAAAGTGATCCTACAGGTAACGCGTAATTGTTCACTCGACTTCAATGAAAAGTCAAAGAGTCATCTTTCCCACATTTGCCATTTGCCAAAAATGGCACCACTCAACAACGCATAATGATGAGGCCTCTATTCAGTTAAGCTTAGCAGTTAGGTGGAGCTACCCGTGTCAGCAGAAAGGCTACATAATGCCAATATCAAGGTGTGAAATGGTGGGAAAAATAGTTCATGAATTGCTGGCTTCAGTAAGAAGCACATCAGAAGTTGCCATAATGGTTCCAAGTATGGTTGTCACAACCGTTATTTCAGTGTTCAACAAATTGACGACAGTGGAACGCGGTTGGCTTCTCAAGAATCGCGCCCTAAATCTATTGTGTCCCACGTGGCCAAAAACGCGAAACTCCC
This sequence comes from Ostertagia ostertagi, assembly GCA_036418205.1. Taxonomy (NCBI): domain Eukaryota; kingdom Metazoa; phylum Nematoda; class Chromadorea; order Rhabditida; family Trichostrongylidae; genus Ostertagia; species Ostertagia ostertagi. The sequence continues at coordinate 20,073 of MU882816.1, forward strand.
GTTGTCGGCAATGTGTTAGAGATCAGGAGTTTTATGCGTATTACGATGAAAATAGCAAAATAGCAAATTTAAGAGCATACGAACATTTACTGATCGAAAAGAAGTCAGTGAAAATAACGAGCAAAACCGTGCAACTGACCTTGATAATGTCTGCGTGCTCGAGAAGCAAGCCTTTCTTTTGAATGTCGTTCTGAACTCCTCATCCGAACGAAACGTAATGTCGCCGTCGCATTTCGCCGATCACGTCTATTTCGCCGTCACGTGGAGGTCGCGTCGTGTCTGAAATTGTTCTTGTACTGAAACTCAAATTAGGCAGCTATCACAAGGATGGAAATGTGCAAAATTCTTCTGCACGAACAGCGATCGAGCCCGCAGTCTCGCTATCCGTGTGGTTGTGCTTCTGACTACAGCACCGCGGCTCTACATGAACATACTGCAACTGTGTATTCAGAATGGCTTATCAGCGCTCACAAGTACTATAATGTGATGAGCCGGTAAGATGGTACAGGCAATGAGCGGCGAGACCGAAAACTTTCGGAAAAACTACCCTGAAAGCTAGAGGTGCGGGTTCGAACCCGGCTTTGGAAGAAGAACTTCGTGCAGCCCCAATTTCCTGTGATAAGTTCCGCATGGTGAGTTGAGTCCAAAAACAGCAGTTAACAATAAAAAACAGTAAAATTAATAAAAAAATTAAACACAATTTAAGAGACCGAATAAGTGGCATAAATGCAGTTGCTTGTGCTGACAAAGAAATATTAAGACTGTTAAAATAAGCATCAGTACTCATGATGAGGCCTTTCAAGAGGAAATGTCGGAATCGTAATGTCATGCACGACTCAGCGAGGGAAATTGATGACGAAAGAAAAAACAAGCAACGAGGAGATAAGACGATGATTATAAGGGATGAAAGGGGTTGGTGAGGTGTGAAGGTCGAATTTGATGGTGAGAAACGGGTACACCTAACACGTATCAGAACAGGAAGCAGCCCTGCTGGAGCAGAATTGTATTGGACCTATGATTCTTCCGACGCGCAGCATACTTTCGAAGAACAGCACCAACCTTTCACTTGGATGACCCTTTGTTGGATACACCATGCACTCCATTTCCTTCCAGAATCAGTGAGAATTTGAATTCCTATTTAGGGCGGATTTTTCACGAACTGACTACGAATTAAACAAGAAACATCGGTAGTTTGTAATCTCGTAAAACTGCCAATGAGCAGTACAGTTCCCAGCTGAGTGGACCGAACCAAAGCTCCCGCGCAGGGTGAATATCGGTCCTCAATGGTACGTCGAGGATCGCCTGATCAGCTCGTTGACGTCGACGACTCCCGCGCGTACGTTCACTCTCAGCATTACTCTCGCACGGTACAGAGCCATGATCGAGGATTTTCTTGACAGTAATTCACCCTGCTCCCGCGTGTCAACTCATCCGCTTTCCCATATCTGATTTTTTAGTCACGTGGATTGGT